>CM042908.1:2400000-2622500 GCA_023653625.1 Triadica sebifera
TACAGGTTCTTTAATTTGTTCAGATAATTATTAGGAAAACATGTATAAGTGTATTAATTAGAAGACTAATAGTTTAATTATCTTAATTTATTTTTTTACATTTTTCAAAATTAAAATGAAGTATATTTATATCCGTTGTTAACAATAACCAATATATGTATACCAAAATATTGATAATTGGATGACCAAAGAAAATGTCAAATGCTTCAAATGCATAACTTTTATTTTTATTTTTATTTTTATTATAAAAAAATATATATATGTTTCATTATTTTGATTCCTAAATTATATATGTTATATGTATTGAGCACTGAATTCAATTTATAAATTTTTATTTGTTCAAATTAAACTCGCATTTTTGGCCAAAATTGTGAGAGAGATGAAGATATCAAATGCATTTTTTGCCAAGTTATGAAGAAAATGGATGCAATTGAAGTGCTCAGTGGACAAATCAGGAAGAACTGTTTACACGGCTCATAGTTACTCTTCGCCATGAAAATAAGACAAACATAGGTTTTAAGATATGGAATGTCGAGTTTCTTCTTCTTTTTTCTTTTAATTTTTTTTGAAAAAAAAAAAAAGAAAAAGAAAAAGAAACCGTAAGATAATTCCCAAATTGCTTTCTTCCTACAGTGCCTTAGGTTTAAAGAAGATAAAAAATATTAAATTCTTATAAGACATTAATTTTATATTTATGAAAGTAAAAATAAGACTTTTATAAGACAGTTTGTATTGTTGATGGGATACGTAAATATATTACTTATTAACTAATTTGAACCGATTGATGAGATGATATCGGTTGATGAGTTGTTTGTGAGTTGCTACTTATCCATGAAATTTGCACCTTATCTCTGAATTGACATTCATTCTCACTTTAATGCACCAATTGGATCGATATACATATATATATACGTACCCCTTCATGAAATTGACTTTCCTATTTGATTGAAAGCACCAACCAAACACTAAGCACCTAACCAATTGACATCTCCCACTTAAAACACCCAATCTTATTGGGCCTCAACATCTCATTCTACATACAGGCCATCATTAATTATAATTAATTATGCAATAAATTGTACAATCAAATTAAAAAATGAAAAACCATATATTTTGAGATGAAAATAGGTAAAATGATTACAAAATAAATTTTATGTACGAGTTAGGTTCAAAAGTTAATATTAGGATAGATTAGATAGACATCCCAAAAGAATTTAAAGGTAAATTTGATACTTTGGTTTTTCTTTTTTCAGTTCTTTTGTGTTGGCAATTAACTAGAAAACGCACATAAAAGGCTATGCTATAAAGGTACACTTATATCATAGTAGCACCGACCCACCTCCATTTATGTGGATATCAAAATTCATTCACACTCAGATAGATCATGATAACCATCGAATTAATTAGAAGTAGTTGGATTTTACGAAGTGTATTCAGATTCACAATCACAACCATCAACAAGTACTATTAATTTGCATGTGTATTCTGATAAAATAATAATAATAATAATTGCCCATGGATATTCAAATTCACATATATATAACCATCCAAAAATTACTTTAATTTATTTGCATATTTTTCAAAAACAAAAAAATATAAAAGGTACTTTAATTTGCATAGGTGTATTAGCTAAAGTTGGCATGACATGACCCATTCGAGCTATAACCAATTAACCCCAAACTTATTAGTTATTAGCACTAAGAAATGTTGTGTTCCACGTACCCACTTGTTGGCCACAATTTGAATCTTATTCAATAATGTTGTATTTAATATTATCCTATTTGCTGCCGTCCAAATTTCTTTTGAAAGTGTTAGAAATGAAAATCAAAGCAACCAAATTGCTTTTCCACCACGTATTAGATTGATAGGAAATTTGGAGAAAAATTGAAAGTCAATCTCTATAAGAAGTCACAAGAGAGAAAAATAAAAAATTAATCCAAGAAAATCGGAAAGAAAATTCCTAGAAGATAGTAGAATTTCAGGAGAACATGCCATATACGCAAGCATGCACCCAGAAACTAGATAAATGGAAACTCTAAGCATTTTTTTTTTCTAATTGATGTTTAAAAAAAGATGTTTATAGCCAATAAATGAATTGCAACCTTTATTTTTTTTCTAACCATTTAGCATTATATGTGTTGTGTGTTTAGTATTCGAATTCAATATCTCTAATTAATAGAGAAAAGACTCGTTATTTGATCTCACTGTTTAAGGTTAATAATTTGTAATTTAATAATACTAGTAATTAAAATTGTAAAATTTCAAATTCAAACTTTAATTAGACTTTCATATGATTATTGCTAAATTACACAGTACCACTAATTATTATATTCCATAATTTTAAGAATGATTCATCTCATCTCACCTCTTGAGAATAATAAATTGTGACTTAATAGTATTAATTTAGTATCTATCATCTTATCTCACCTCTCTAGGATAACAAATTGTAACTTAATAATATTAATATAGTGGTTAAGACTATGAAGTTTGGAATTCAAACTTAATTAGACCCTCAGATGAATATTGCTAAATTAGACATACAACTAATTATTGGACTCCATAACTTCAAATTTAGAAGACTAATTTTTATCTTGCTGGATTTTAAGATAAGGAACATCTATCATTTGCTCCTTGCATTTTCAATTTTTTTCTAATTTGGCTCTTGTATTTTTATTTGATGATTTGAACCCCTATACTATTATTTTTTAAATAATTAAGTCCCTTTTTAATAGTTTCTAACAAATTATACCAATACTATTAGTCTTCTAATATAAAATTATCATTTTTGTCTAATTTGAATTGAAGGTAATGTAAATTGAAGTGTATAATTGAATTGTATGTGCAATTCAATTAAGAGTAATATGTAAATTATAAATTTTAATTCATATCATAATCAATTCAAGTTAGATAAAAAAAAAAAAAAGACAAATTTATATTAGTAGACTAATGACATTAGTCTAATTTCTAAGAAAATATTAAAAAAAAGGACTCAATTATTAATAAAATAATAGTAGAGAGGGTCAAATCATTAAAATAAGAGTATAAAGACCAAATCAAGAAAAATCGAAAGTATAAGAACCAAATGATAAATTTTGCCTTCTAAAATTAGTTGTTTAATTTTGAACGTCATTAGACATCTGGTTTTGGCTGTCACCTTCAAAAACTGCAACAGTATACCAATGCTTTTCCACCTTCTCTAAATTCGAATTCGGGTGAGCAAATTCATTAATTATAACATCTCTGCTAATTTGGCCTTTAATTAAATTTAGATTAAAAAATAGTACAAGCAGCTACATAGCTCAAGAAAATTCCTTTTTTCCAGCCATTTGATCATCTAATTGGTTCTATTGCTGGAACATGAACATGCCAAATCGATCCAAAAACAATTAAAAGCTCGGATGTTGGTTTAACTAGGGGTCTGGATTGAACCGAACTAAAATTTCAACAATTCAACTCGATTTATTTCGCTTGGTTTGATAAAATAATATAAAAAAAGTTATTGACCAAACTGTGTTGAACCAAAATTGCACTATAACCCTTCTAAAAATATAAACTGAATTATAACTCGATTACGGTTCGGTTTTATGCACCCCTGGGTTTAACCCCTGACCAGGCTTCTAATAGACATCTGCCCGTAATTCATAATGGACAAGTTCTTCCTCTGATAGACACCATTAATTTTGTTATGGTGATGGCTTAATTAGGATCAACTAGGGTTGAATCCCAATTTGTGCTCAAAAATTATGGAACTCGAGTGTCCTAACACAGCCCCATCTTGAATCTTAAACCCCTGTATGAATTGATGGGTTCTTTTCTGAAATTCTAAGATTAGATGTGAAAATTTTCACTACTTGTAAACACCATCTTCACACTCTGGAGCTACTTGGTCAAATCGATTTCTACTTTCCCCAAAATCGTCTCATGTAAATATCTTTGATTTTTGCTGTATAAAATATAAAATTGATAGCAAATAGTAATTTTTCTTACTCAATAACAAATTATAAAAGCTTCAGTTAGGTATTTAGTTTTAAGACCATGCTAATTACTATTTTTTAATTCTAAGCTTAAGCTTACATATTTATCAATTAATCAATTATTACATATATATTACATAATTTAGTTTGATAATATTGCATTCATAAAAAAAAATCTTGAATCAAAAAAGTGAAGAGGATATGATGCATTTAATATTAATTTTCACAGTAACATTTTCTAAAATTGGCGATAATATACAACAAATTTGCCATATCCTCCCACACCAACCATACAGCACAGTGCACACCAATAATTGCTTTCTGCAGTAAATGCAATTTATTTACCATAATTTCTTTTTTTAGACTTATAAAGTTTCCATTTTGAATTTCCAATCAGATCAAAAAATCAAAAAAACATGTTATATTTATATAACCAAGTATCAACAATTTTTTTTTTTAAAAAAATCCTTAGCCTACAAATAGTAATTGGCTAACACTATTTCATTTTCTATTTATTTAATTATTATGCAAAAGTCATTGCTTCATAAATCATAATGGATGGGAGTTTGAGATTGAGTTTTAACATTTTAGAGTATCTTATTTGAGAAATTTATACTATCAAAAATAGAGTTTTTTGAGAGTTGAAATTTAAGAATAATATTGATTTTCTCTTTTTATTAAAAACAAAATTTCTACATAAATATTCTTTAAGAAGACAAACTTCCTATATTAAGTACTGATTAATGTTGATTTCAAAATAAATTAAAAATAAATTAAGTTTATGATCTCTTAATTGTAATAACTAAATAGGGTTAAAACCAATGTTGTGAAAACCAATCGGATCGGCCACTTGAACCGGTTTAACTGCAAACGGTGGCTGGTCTGGTCTGGTCTGGTTCAATAAAAAAATCAACAATAAAAAACTGTTAAGAAATGGGAAAACTAATGAACCGGTCAAAACCCGGTTTTTATTAAAAAATGGAATTTCTGAAATTTAAGCAAACCGACTTAATGTAATGAGTTAATTTAGCAAAAAAAAAAAAGGGTTTAAACATTACTAACCAGGCACCAAAACACATTGTTTCATCTATAAAAATTCCTAATTCTAATTGCTAAAACCCTAATAAACCTAAATTCTCACTCTGTCCGCCCTGCCCCCATCTCTCTTCCTCCCTTCACCACTGCCTCAGTCTCATTGCTCTCTAGTCGGACGTCATCGCCACTGCCTCTGAATCCCAGCAAGCAAAAAGGTAAGTTTGTTAATGATATTGTGAAACAAATTATATATATATTAGTCTTGATTGCTAATTGAAGGCACATTGGCAGTACTGTTTTAAGATTAAGAATGCATGACCAAACAACCAAAAATGGGTCCGCTAATTAGAAAAGAAAAATTAAAAATAAAAGGATAGAGCATTTGTGTTTGGAATTTTATAGAGAAGAGGATTGGGATTGTGATCTTTTGTGAATTACTTGTTATCCTATTGACACCGGCCTATATTAGTAATATTCTTGATAATTTGAAACAAATATATATATATTGATTATTGTTAGCATAGAGATATTGTTAACTAATGGAATACATTCTTTTAGACACAAAAATACCAATACTAACCCTTTTCTATATTTTTTTAATTAGCAACCTTTTTTAATATAAGGGAAAATCGGACACAAAGATACCAATAATTTTTTTTAGACACAAAGATATGAGTAATTTATTTTCTCCAAATTATAAGAAAGAAATGGAAAAGGGAAATACAAGACAAAGGAAGACCAAGTAAGTTGAGAGAAAATTTAGAATAGGTAAATTTCCTTGTAGGAAATAAGTGAGACAGGTTCTGTCACGAAGTACTCAAGTACTTGAAGATCACTTAGTTTACAGTGGATCAAAATTGAGCAATGGTCATTTATGAATATTGGCATTTTTAAAACGTAAATCACACATAGCAATATATGATAAATAATTCAAGATGTAGGACAGCTAGAGGAGCAACTTATTTTTATATTATTATTAATTATAAAAAAATTTCATCTTTTTCCGTTCGTACAAAAGTAAAAAATGGTTCCACTTTATGCTCTCAAGCGTGATAGGAAATTTAAGAATAAATTGCATGCTTTTATTCGTGTTTAATATCGTTATCCTATTATTCCTTCTTACATAATTAGTTATTTATTTTTTGTTAATTTGTCTTTTTTTTCCTTTAATCTATTAGGAAATTACGGCTGAAAGAAATATGATATCTTCTGAAACACAAGCTTCCACAACTCTTTCATTTGAACGTTAAATTAGAAAAAAAAAAAAAAAGGGACGTAGCATGGAAATATATTAGTGAGGGAACAAATGCACAAGGTAGGAAGATATTGATATGTGAATTTTGTCAAAAACAAGTTGCAAATAGAGGCATTAACAGGATGAAGCAACACCTTGCTGGGACAAAAGAGAATATTGAAGCATGCAAAAAAGTTTATGCTGAAGCCCAATTTGAAATCAAATGAATATATTCAAAAATGAGGAAAAAAAAATTGTACAAGCCCTACATTGACATTATAGATAATAGATGAGATCACATGTTGCGACAAGATCTTCATGCAATAACAAATTATTCGAACCATGTCTTCCAATAAGACCAATCTTCTTTCTATGAGAAGTATGAGATTAAACGTGGTAAGTTAAACATTATTGATAAGTTTGAGAATGACTCCAGCAGCACACCAATGTTAGATGAGTTAAGAATTTTTTGAGAGCATGAGATGTGCTTTTCTCTTCCAAAGGCGCTTACTTACAGTGAGATCACTCAACCGGGTAAGAATTAATTTCATACTACTCTTATTCTTTACTTAATCATCTATGTTTAAGTTTTGATATCTAATATAAATCCTATATTATTTTGCATTTCATATCCGATATAAGATGAATAGTGAATATTATTTGGTTTTGATGTTCCAAACTTTCAAAAATTGATTATAAGAATCCTTGGTCAAAATGCTGCTTCTTTCCTATGCGAACGCAATTGAAATGTGCCTGAATACATTCACACTAAGAAGAGAAATAGATTGGAGCATGAAAGATTGAATTATCTTGTTTATGTTCACTATAATTTGCGATTGAAAGAAAGGTGAGTTACCCTTAGTTCTTGTTATCATTTTTATATAATTATATTTTATGACTTGCATCAAAGTAATTATACTTGTACCATTGCTCATAATTATTAGGTTATCAATTTTCAAGAGATCTTTTGATCCAATTGATTATGAATCAATTAAAAAATTTGAGTTTTGGATTGTTGATAAAGAAGGTGAAGGAGAGCTTGACTGTGATGAGCTTGAAAGTATGATTCAAGGACATCCAAAAGATATTGGAGAGTTCAAGTGTGCAAGGTTTATTTTTTCTTTTTATGTAGTTTGTTAAGTTCAATTAATTTCACTTGATTTATGAATTTAGAAGATTGAAAGTTATATAATATTATACCTAATTATATTTTCAATTTATATTTTTTAGATTTTAAGGAGCATGATTTAAATATAATAAAATCTCAAGGAAAAATGAAGAAGATGATGATGTTAATATCTACTGTGAAAATGCTTTCAATTCTCCATTATATTGAATGGATGCATTTGGATATTTGCAACTTATGTTTAGTTATTATAACTTATGCTTTTACATTTTAAATTTTTAATTTAATATCCTTGTTGTTATATTTTTAAAATTTTAATTTAATATCCTTGTTATATTTTGAACAATTAAACTTTGTTATGGACAATAAAAATCTTGAAATTAATGTTTTTTATTGATATTTTATGATGATTAGGTTTTTATAATATATTTTTATTTTGTTATTGAGTTGGCAATTTATATTTTACATATATAAATTTATCATGTTACTATTTATGTCGTATAATCGTTAATTTAACACGTTTATAAATATATATATATATATATAATACAAATAATTAAAATAATTTGATATGAAATAATGTTTATATAAATATATATAAACATACATATATGTGTACTATAATAAAATTTAAACATTTAATTATTTATATGATTATCACTAATTTTTTAATTTTTATTCATATATATTAATATAATTAATTATAATATAATATATTATAAATTTATTCATATTTAAACTTATACATATATTTAAAAATGTTAAGATATAATTAAATATTTTAATTATTTAATATTTACATATTTTTAAACGTATATAATCATATCATAAGAGATTATGCATATTTATATCATGTCGTATAAAGTCTTTATTGTATCATGTCCAAAATTATCGATTTTATTTTGTTATATAGTGTTGTTCATGTTCTTAGAGGTGATACTTCGTATCAAGTCGTGTCTAATGGTATTGTGTCTAAATCGGATATGACACGATTATACTAAAAACGAACAAAACATGTTTATTAATCGTTTCAAAATTTTGAAATATGGATACGATTCAATTAAAATCCGTATTAATACAACACAACACGATTAACTTAACGTATCTAAATATGTACAAATTACATAACACGACACGATTATGTACGATTTATTTAATATATTTAAATGTGTGCAACTAACACGATACACAAATAGATACAAATATTAAATTAAAAATTCTTTCTATTTATTTTTTAAAAAATAATAGCTATATAATTAATTTATTAATATTTATTTACATATAAAATATGTATTATATATATTTATAATATTATAATATATATTTGAATTTTTTATATAGTTTGAATTTTGAGTAATACTAAATAATTGACATATCTTCATAATTAATAAAATAACATATTTTAATTATGTCTTAATAGAGTAGACAGATAAACTCCTTTTATAACACAGTTTTTATCATTTTCTAATCATATTGATACGGTTATAACTCATATTCAATTAATTAAAGTTCATATACGATTAATTTCGTGTCGTTTAATTATATCGTGTCAAAAATTATCAGCTCTATGAGTTCTCAATTTTTTTTATAAATAATTATTTTAAATAAAAAAATAAAAATTTCATTTGAACGAATCTGGTCATGACCCAGTTGACAATCCGATTCCATATCCGGTCCGATTTTTAAAAGATTCGTTAAAACTAAAAGCGATTGACGGGAACACAAAAGCTAAGACCTTACTTTAGCCTAAAATAAAGAAGCGTCTCCCATGGTCAAGAAATACTTATCCCAAGGCAGTAATAGTCCACTACTCGGAGAAATTAGCTTGAAAATTCCCATTAGAGGTGAAACAAGAAAAAAAAATCATAATTTACGACTTCTAGTAATAAATAATATCTATTTAAATACAATGCTTTTGTAATAGAAAGTACAATGATTATCAACATATTTGTACATTATTGTATCACCATTTATAAATTAAGTCTAAATAAATATTTTTTTCCTTATAAATTTATTCATAAATTTATTTAACGATAAGTAAATATGTGTGTGATAGTGAAATAAAATGATAAACTCTTGGGTATATGAAATAAAAACTACTTTTACTTGTGATAATTTACGGTTGATTTAATATATTTATTCATAGATTACACATATTTTCTCCTTTTTTTATTATGTGTATTAAGTTTTTTTTATTTTTACCAAATTTTATGGAATATTTTTATATTCAATTGTATGATTGTATTAATATGAATAATTTTATTCAGATTAATGTGAGGTAAATTAAGTCCTTCTTATAAAATAATTTCACTAGAATTCGAACTATAATTTATCGTTTACCATTGGATTTTGTTTTTTTTTTTTTTTTTTTTTTTGTGGGGGGGTCAAAAGTATTTGTTTTAGTTACATATACTAATTTATCTATGAATATATCTTGTACATATCGACTCAATCTATCCATTTGTGATTTCTGATGACGTGGCCCAATGGGAGCAGGCTATCCCAACCGTCAATGGCTTCTTTACATGCTTTTTTGCTTAGTGAGAGTATAAATATGGAAGCCAAAATTTAAAAGGTTCCACCGACCTTTTGTGTTTAATTACCTTCTTCTCTCTCCTGGCAACCTCATTTTCAGCGATAATCGTCTTTATATATTATTGTGCAAAGTGCCCCATTAGTGGAGCATTTGGAATTGGACCCATTAACCACAATCTTTACTGTCTCTCAGTTTCTGGGTTCTTCTTCTTCTTCTTCTTCTTCTTCTTCTTCTTCTTCTTCTTCTATATTCTTAATTTGGGACCCTTTTAAGCTCTTCTGAATTTTTGTTGCTTGCTCCCTGTTGGGTTCTGCATCTAGCAATGGCTCTCTGTGCATTTTCATTTCCTGCTAATGTAAACAAGACCACAAGTTCAGAGCTTTATGATACTTGTCATTTCTTATGGAGAACAGATCTGTTGGGCAAATCTCTCCACAAAGTTAATAAGGTTTTTTTTTCTGTGTGCGCTTTTATGCTCATTAAGTGTTTGGAAATTGGAATAATACCCATGTTGCAGAATTGAGATAAGAGTGTTGGGTCCTGCCTATTTTATCAGAATTTTGATTCTGCTATGATGTGCCCACCATGACTCTCTCTCTCTCTCTCTGTTTTTTTGTTCTTCTTTTCATATATTTTTGTTCTTCTTTGTTTTTTTCTCCCTTGGTTGAATATTGAGTTCTTTGAATTCTGTGTTTTTTTCTAAAATATATTATATTATATTATAAACCACTGAAAGAAACTTGTGGTTTTGTTGTGTTTAGGCAAAAGGAAATAAAAGGCCTGGTGGGGTTTGTGCATCACTATCCGAGAAAGGAGAGTATCACTCACAGAGACCGCCAACGCCTCTCTTAGACACAATAAACTACCCAATCCATATGAAAAATCTTTCAATCAAGGTATATGTTAATATATATCTACTTGTTTCATGATCATACATAAACGAAAGTTTGTCTTTATATATGAATCTTTATGGTGATAATCAACACAGGAGCTAAAACAACTAGCAGAAGAGCTGCGTTCTGATGTTATTTTCAATGTTTCAAGAACTGGGGGTCACTTGGGATCAAGCCTTGGTGTTGTTGAGCTCACTGTGGCTCTTCATTATGTTTTTAATACTCCTCAAGATAAGATTCTGTGGGATGTTGGCCATCAGGTTCACTGCTTTACTTGGTTAAATTTCTACCTTTCCTTTTGTAGCTAACCAATGGAGCTTTGTTTAGATGAATGAAAAGAAAATTTACCGTTATCATGATAAATTGTTCAGAAATTGAATCTACCACTGTTGATTTGTAGTCATACCCACATAAAATCCTGACTGGGAGAAGACACAAGATGCACACAATGAGACAGACAAATGGACTTTCTGGCTTCACCAAGCGATCTGAAAGTGAATATGACTGCTTTGGAACTGGCCATAGCTCTACCACTATTTCTGCTGGCTTAGGTACTATGATTCTTTGCAAACATCAAGAAATTCTAACTATGGAAATGAAACTAAACTATAGCTAACATTATTATTCTTGGAATATCCTTCCTAATCAAAATTAAATAGTTTTCTTCATCTGATGTAGCACTAGATGCTTTCTCAAATCATATACTTAACTAGGCCTCATTTCCAAATTATATGGGGCCACTTATAGAGTGCTTAGATATTGGAAATCAATTCGTGAGGATTGGCTATTGTGCTTAAATGTGAATGGTCCACAGTAAGACCTCAAAATGGATTTCTTAGATTTATTGGATTTTATGATCTGTTGGATACTGTGTTCCGAATTAAATTGATGTAATTGCTTCATAGGTTTCCTTGTATTATCTTTACTATATTGGCTGACTGCACAAGCAGCAATGGTACAACAGCCCTATTTGTTTTTCTTTGGGATTTTAATCCAAACTTACTTTAATTGATATGTAAAAGATTTATTTTTTAACTGAAACTGATGAATAAGGCTAACTAATGGTGTAAATGATCGGTACTTTTGGTGGACAGGAATGGCAGTGGGCAGAGATTTAAAAGGAAGGAAGAACAATGTGGTTGCTGTTATAGGTGATGGTGCCATGACAGCAGGTCAAGCTTATGAAGCTATGAATAATGCTGGATACTTGGATTCTGATATGATTGTTATCCTTAATGACAACAAACAAGTTTCTTTACCAACTGCGACTCTCGATGGACCAATACCACCTGTAGGAGCTTTGAGCAGTGCTCTTAGTAGGTTGCAATCAAATAAGCCTCTTAGAGAATTAAGAGAGGTTGCTAAGGTAAATGCACTGCGAAGAGATAATAATTTTGATAAACTAGGTGAAACTGAAACTGACTTTGCTGGGACTGAAATTGTTGCAGGGTGTTACAAAGAGGATTGGTGGACCCATGCATGAACTGGCAGCCAAGGTTGATGAATATGCTCGTGGGATGATCAGTGGTTCTGGTTCAACCCTCTTTGAAGAACTTGGACTGTATTATATCGGTCCTGTCGATGGTCATAACATAGATGATCTTATTGCAATTCTCAAAGAGGTTAAGAGTACTAAAACTACTGGTCCGGTCTTGATCCATGTTGTCACTGAGAAAGGCCGGGGTTATCCATATGCTGAGAAAGCTGCAGACAAGTACCACGGTAATTAGAGTTTTAATTTTTGTACAGGGAAAAGAAATGCAACTTCTCCAGGAACCCATCAAAGTTTCTTATCATTGGAAAAGAGTGACTGCATCGTTTTTTATTTTTCAGGAGTGACCAAGTTTGATCCTGAAACTGGAAAGCAATTCAAGGCCAGTGCCAGTGCACAGTCTTATACAACTTACTTTGCGGAGGCTTTGATTGCAGAAGCAGAAGTAGACAAGGATATTGTTGCAATTCATGCTGCAATGGGAGGTGGAACAGGCTTGAATCTCTTCCTTCGCCGTTTCCCAACAAGATGCTTCGATGTTGGGATAGCGGAGCAGCATGCAGTTACATTTGCTGCAGGACTTGCTTGTGAGGGCCTTAAACCTTTTTGCGCAATCTACTCATCTTTCATGCAGAGGGCTTACGACCAGGCAAGCCAATATATTTTCTTACTATATTGAATTGGCGTATTGGGTTAATAATGTACTTGTGCTAATGACTATCAATTCATGAATACTTCAGGTTGTACATGATGTTGATTTGCAGAAGCTTCCTGTAAGATTTGCAATGGACAGAGCTGGCCTGGTTGGAGCTGATGGTCCCACACATTGTGGAGCTTTTGATGTCACTTTTATGGCATGCCTCCCAAACATGGTGGTGATGGCTCCTAGTGACGAGACAGAGCTTTTTCATATGGTTGCCACTGCTGCTGCCATAGATGATCGCCCTAGCTGTTTCCGTTACCCCAGAGGTAATGGTGTTGGTGTTCAGCTACCACCAGGAAACAAAGGCGTTCCACTTGAGGTAAGATTCAATCAAGTCTGTATTTCATCCCACCCTCAAAATAGTAACTTGATGTTAACACATCCTGCTGATTTCCTTGTAGGTTGGAAAAGGCAGGATATTAATTGAAGGGGAGCAGGTGGCACTGTTGGGTTATGGAACAGCAGTTCAGAGCTGTTTGGCTGCTGCCTCTTTATTGGAATCACATGACTTGCATATAACGGTTGCAGATGCTAGATTCTGCAAACCCCTGGATCATGCCCTCATCCGAAGTCTAGCGAAATCGCATGAAATCCTGATTACAGTTGAAGAAGGATCGATCGGGGGCTTTGGATCTCATGTTGCACATTTTCTAGCTCTTGATGGTCTTCTTGATGGCAAACTAAAGGTGTGAAATCATTAGTTACCATGTTGGAAACTAGAACTGCAAAATCTCTTTAAATTTACTTGAGGCTCATATCAAATGCATTTGATATGTGTTTATGCTTAATTATTGTTTGGTTTGAAACTGTGGCAGTGGCGACCGCTCATTCTTCCGGACCGGTATATCGAACACGGATCGCCAGTTGACCAGTTGGTAGAGGCAGGTCTAACACCATCTCACATTGCAGCAACAATATTCAACATACTAGGAAATAAAAGAGAGGCTCTACAGATAATGTCATTATAAAGAAAGTAAAAAAGATATGGCCATTTGTGCACTCATACAACAATGTAAAAAACTGTAAGATTTGTTATGTCAGCTTCCATGTGTGTATAGAATTGCATTATTAGAAATTGGTACAGCATAATGTAATAGCACAAACTTTGTTTAGATATAAAAATCTCAACTTTCTTTCTAATCAGAAGCATAGCACCAATTCCACATTTTTTTCTT
Organism: Triadica sebifera; assembly: GCA_023653625.1. Classification (NCBI taxonomy): domain Eukaryota; kingdom Viridiplantae; phylum Streptophyta; class Magnoliopsida; order Malpighiales; family Euphorbiaceae; genus Triadica; species Triadica sebifera. The sequence continues at coordinate 2,414,169 of CM042908.1, forward strand.
ACTAATAATAATAATAATAATAATAAGACACGTGTGGTTATGCTCTCAAGTACGCTTGTAATCCATCAATATTTTTCTTTAGTTATTAAATTTCAATCACTTCAGTGAGAAAGAGAAACCTAATCCACGTTTTATTATTTTAAAATTTAAAAAAGCAACTTAGTGGCGTTTGGCATTTGGGGAAGCCCCAGGCATAAGTGGAAGTTAATAGTTGACCATGCAACAAAAACTGGAAACATTTTCCACTTACGTCTATTCATTTCCATATCAGTATCAAATTCAAGTCAATAATATTATATAAGAAATTAATTTTTATTTTATAAATATGAAATTAATTGTAAAAATATTTTTTATGTAACAATAAGTTATTTAGGGTGTTTCCGAATCACAATTTTTGAGTCAAATCTATTCAGATTTCAATTTATTGAATCGAGTCAAAATTTCAGTGATTCATTTTATATATTAAAGTCAAATTCCTTTTTTTATTATTATTTTTGGTTTGGATCACTCTCGAGTAATTTTTTTGAAAAAAATTCATAGTAGGGATAATAATTAAGAAAAAAGTAATATAATTTCTTTATTTTAATATTATCTCATGATACCAAGCTATGGCGTATAAATTAATTGACTGAAAATTATTGTATTGTGCAGGAACAACACACAATTCTTTACTATTTTACAAAGATGCAAGGAATAAGATAAGAAATTGCTCTTTAAATAAATAAATAAAATCAATTAAAAAATGTGCAAAACTAAAAATAACTTCAATAAATATCATTAATCATTGTATTGTGATAGTTTTATTAGTTTAAAAAATAATTATAGTAAATGTGAAGCACTAATTAGCAATGGGTGATGAGATAAATATTAAAGTCACTGAAAAAAAAATAGAATTTAAAGCACTAACATTGACTTTAATATATAAAATGAGAGTTTTACACATACCATTAAAAATTTTAAATAGTAATCTAATCCCTAAGTAGTTATTTAGGGAAAGAAATCCGTAATGACCAAAGCCATTATAACTTTTTAATTTAACATTTGTATGGGAAAAAGTCCGAAAATGCAATGATCATAATAACTAAAATACTAATTGCTTGACTAAAACACGTAAAACAAAAGCCTAAAAAGAAACGAACAAATTTTTAAAAAAAATTAAATATCGAACAATCAAAATCAAAAGTAACTATGAGAATAAATTTTAATCTATGAGTAATAAATGAAAGGATGACATCAAAAACTTACCCATTTTAAAATTTTTCTGTTAGATGATGAACATTGGATTTAACCACTTTTGAATACTCTTCAATGGTGTTTATTATGATTATTAACTATTTATAATGTTTGAAGTAATATTAATTTATGAATTTCATTTATCTTTCCCCCTTTAGCATTGAATTTATCTATATATTTTCCTAGTAATGGGCAAGCAGTCTAGGCTTAGGGAAAGGGCACAATTGTTATTCAAACCAATATGGAAATGAGGTTTATTTAGAAAATGTCGTTTGTTCCTTCTCTAATCTAAAAATATGTTGAGTATATTTCAGATGATTACAAATGGCTATTCTTGAACCTTCAAAGGCCATCACTGCTATATTTATGATAAAAACAATTTAACTTATGTGTAAGGTTTCTATAGTGCATGAATGTTTTCCTTTGAATTGAAAGTTTGTTAACGACAGTGCTAATTATGCTTAATTACATAGCTCCCTTTTTATGGGATAGAAGATACGGGCACCACAACATGGGCAATTTGGAGGAAATGCAGTTTTAAGGGTTGAAAAGAGCAGTATGTGATATCTGTCAATTGATGAGTATCAAATGCAATCATGGAGGAAAGCACAAATTGGGGTTAGTGCACACTAATATTTGTGGACTAATGAGCATTGTATCATTAGACAAAAATAAATATTTTGTACTCTTAATTGATGATTATATATACAAGGATGACCTTGATTTATTTTCTTAGGAGTAAGGGGTAGGTTATTGAGCTGTTCAGGAGGCTCAAGACTATGATCAAAATGCAAAGTGGTTATAAGTTGAAGGCATCGAGATCAGACAATTCCGAGTATGCAAGACATGAAAAGTGAACCTTCTCATCATCTTTCAAACAATTTTCCACCAATCCCAGTATAGATGACAACTCAACTTGTTTTCTTATTTGAGGGCCAGCCATTTGAAAGAGAACAGACTAACAGCTTAAAAGTCAAACCAGTTTGAACCCACATTTGTGTAACACATGGGAGAACCGAAGCATCAAAATACAAAGAAAAAGGGTAGTTTCTAAAATGCGCAGAGAAAAAACTAATGCAACTAGAAGTCCGGTTTCTTCAATTCACTGAGCTGAATGCATTTCAGGTTAGGCATATACGGAATGCAGTAAACCCTGATAGTTCCATGCATTAACACCAGGCATTTATCATTTCAATAACCCCAAAAGTAAGCTAAGTAAACAAATTTTGGGTTTTCAAAATGTCATTTATCAGCATCATTGGCTGAGAGCTGCAAAATCAAACCTCATACTATACATGCATATTCATGATAAATAATTCTATAATAAAGAAAAACTTTATTGATAACTAAGGCAAAAATCTAAGTGCTATTAGGCCATTTAATAGATAAGCATTACTCAAAAATTCAGATGGCTACGAAAGATTCATTCCAACTAGGAGGGGCAAAAAGTAAGGGGGAATTATCAAACAACAAAAAGCATGAACAATTGCTTATTGAACCTACTAAAATGCAAAATTTGTCAATAGTCAGCAGTATATTCATCCAAACCAAAATAAAAGTACAGGATAGATATATTACTAAGCTTCCACCTTATTTCATTTTTTGTTCAGTAAACAAAACATGGCGATTGACCCGCGGATCATATTTCCGAAACTCAAGTTTCTCAGCAATTTTCTTAGAACTCTTCCTCTTCACATAGAAAAATCCAGTCCCAGCAGCCGAAACGAGCCGGATGAACATGAAAGTCTTCTTCTTCTTGTCCCCCATTGCCTAATCACATACACAAGAGAGAGCCACCTACAAACACATACTTCAAAGAAATGAAATTGGTGTTTTCTAGCAAATAAGAAGCCATATATAAATCATTGGTATCTGATTGAACTTGGAATCCATATTCATCATAGACAACATAAAACAAATGCTTCTCATCATCAACCCTGATCTGATTTTGAAAAATAAAAACTAAACCTAACATTTCGCCAAACGGCACAAGAGGGCTTTCAATCTTTAACAAATCATATCAAGATAGTAAAGACGGTAATTTCACAGGACATAGAAATTCAAGTTGAGTTACCATGTAAAACGCATTTATAACAACAACGAATCTCACTAGATCATTTTATCAAACAACTTTAGAGCAAAATTCATGGGCCACTTCAACGACATTAAAAAAAATTTAAAGAAGAAGAAAGTGAAACAAAAACAGAGAAAGCAAGAAACATTATCAATGAATCAATATATATATAAAGAATGAAAAACTCACTTCTTGTCCTGATCTTTCAATCAAAGAGCAAAATGGCACGCTAGTTATGAGCGACAAATTCAGAAACACAAAATCAAAAACCCTACAACACTGCTGCTTAAAATGACATAAGAACCCTTCGTTTCTAATGAGAAATCCCCAATATAGGCCTGTTTTATGGTGTTTTCCTATTCCTATCCCCTTGGCACACGTTAGAACCACCGGGTCTCTCCCCCGCGATTTCTCTTCCTCAGTACCTAAACGATCTCATTTCCTCTCTCTTCTCTCTCGCTCGCCAAAGCAGTTTTACTGTAACACTGTAGCAACGAGGTACAGATTATCTCCGAAACCAAAAAAAAATTGAAAAAAAAATTCTTTCAATTAATTTTGAATTTCACATTATTCTGTTTGGTAACTGAGAAAATGTGGAAAATGTTGAGACTATGAATTTATGTTTTTCCCCTTAAATTTGTAGAACTTGATCGAAGATGTCTAGCGCGGTGGACGCTACAGGAAATCCGATTCCAACTTCGGCAGTACTGACGGCGTCATCCAAACACATAGGGATTAGATGCTTAGATGAGAATGTGGCGTTCCTCAAGTGTAAGAAGAAGGATCCGAACCCGGAGAAATGCCTGGATAAAGGTCAGCATGTCACCCGCTGCGTCCTGGGCCTGTAAGCAATCTAAAATTTTTGCTATTTTTTTCCGTCGGATTAGGCCGCTGATTTATGATCATCAATTGTTACACATGAAATAAATTGATCCAAGATAAACTATTTGGTGTCTATTTTGCTCGTCGTAGAGGAATTCTCAGTATTCTTGGGTGTTCTATAGATATTCTTTGTGCGTTTGATTGGAGATTGCAAGCTTAATTGAAATGCTTATTCACTAAATTATGCCCCATCTTTACTTTTTTTTAATGATTCTGCTTTTTGGGTCCAATTACATTTTCGAAACTGTGGTTGGATAGGTACCAGCATGTAAAATTTGGTTTTTAGTTCGCATTTGCTGTAATATGCATGCATATAGATGGCTGAGTCTTTAGGAGAAATTCTTCTGCTTTGGGAAATTTCACATTCATTTTCTCTTATATTCATTCTTTAAAAGGATTCTTTGTTTCTGGTTTTTTTTATGCTGATTAACGGTTCTGTTATGACTCTGAGTTGATGAATTGATTTTTGCATCTTTTATGTTTTTGTTTCTTTTTTTTATGATTCTGAGTTGATGATTGATATTATCGTCTTCAAAAGAAAAGAAAAATACAGCTTTTTAAGATTGCTTTTTATTACGGATAGTGCATGAGAACATTTATCTCACTTAGATTTACTTTTAGGATGGCTGTTATTGTTTTGGAGCTGAAGTTGCTGCTATTTTATTCTTCTTTTCAAGTTAGAGGTTTTTCGCACATCAAAACCCATAATGGTTATATCTATTGATACATTGAATGGCTGCACCTTGATGCATCCTTGTTTTCACACTTTGGCAGACATTGTTATTTATCGATTTTGTATTCACTTTGCAGATCAGTGATCCTGAAAATTGCTGATAACATATGAAACCCTGTTTTAGAAAATCATATTCAACCCTTTGTAGGATCATTAAATCACTAATCTTTGTTTTTGCCTCAAACATTTTCAAATTTAATGAATACCTTTTCTTCTCAAGTCATTTCTTTGTAGTCTCTTGAGAGTTTTTCCCCTCAGAATTTCTCTGTGGACGAAGTGCTGCCATTTATATGATAGCTTTTTAAGTTGCTTATACTGTCTGTGCTACAAATATAATTGCAACAAATGGCAGCAATCGTAATATCCTATTAAAATCCAGACTGCTGCTGACTATAATTTGGTAACATGAATCATATATTATGATGGATAAGGTTTAGGTCTGGACTGGGACGCACCCTTGAAGCGTAATGAGATATCATCAGATACCTACTCTATTGCCCATTGATTTTGATATGTGAACTTGATGAGCTTTTAGATTGCAGATCTTAAGATCCTCTGTTTTGTTACTCGAGGCAAAGCTTCAAAATGGTCGTAGCTGTTTATATGCTTAAGAATATTGATACTTTAGCCTTTTTTATAATTAAATTAGAGTTATTAGCATGTAGCTTTATAAATTCTACATTTCACAGTGCACACAGCTTTAAGCATTATATCCATTTCCTTGTTTCTGTTTTGGGTTCCACCAAGGATTCAAAGGCCTTGGACCATACAAAATAGGATAAGTTTCTATACCCCATGCACACCTTTATCCGCCCCCCCCTCCCTCCCGTACCTTAGTTTCATTACAAGCTCAAAAGCATATACACACATGCAGAAAAGTGAGGTCTGTTTCATTTCTAAATTCTGAGATGTTTGGCGCTGCAGGCTGAAAGATCTTCACCAGAAGTGCACAAAAGAGATGGATGCTTATGTTGGTTGCATGTACTACCATACAAATGAATTTGATTTATGCAGGAAGGAGCAACAAGCATTCGAGAAAGCTTGCCCTTTGGAATGACTGGCGAAGTGAACTTGTGCTGCCATGTTTTTTCAATAATGTAGGGCAGTTTGCAATTAGCAAATACTGTTGTGAACATTTTCTTATTTTAGCATGAGCTGTCCCCCCTCTGTGTGGCTTAGTTCCTTGGCGACTGCTTCCAATCAAAAGCACCTTCTGTCCTTTCGAATGATGGATAATTATGAGTACGACATTTGCTTTCATAGTAATCAGATATTCAATCTTGGTATTTGTAGGTAATTTTCATTTTGTTTTCTGATAGCTTTTGAATGATATTTTTGGTCGAAGAATGTAGCTACAACCCCAGGGATTGAGGTACAACTTTGTGACACCAGATTATCTTAACTCATGAATATGGATGGTTCAAAGCGCAAGAACATTGTGATTTACGACACCAGGTTTTGACACGAGTAAGGTAGAATTTGGCGGACATTTACGAAAGGCTAGCTTACTGTGGCTGGAGCACATATGATCAAAGAGATGCCAGCGTGCCATGTCGGATATGGAGAAGTGGTTTTACTATGAACGTCATATGCAAAGGCCAACTTTTATAACCGAATTTTTTGTCGCAGAACAAATAAAGCTGACACTTGATTCAAACTAACAGTGGATTAAGAAAGCCAAAATTTCTGAAGCCAGGAAATGACCGAATTAGTTCATCGCAGCTGTGAGATAGTCTAATTTACCTTAACGACCGAATGGTACATGATCTTTGCCGATTGTGAACTCAGCATTGATGCAATGAAGCTGGAATAACAGGAATGCATGCCGTGTAATTGGATCATTGTATGGAAATAATACACATTTTTCTTTCAGCACCAATGGCTAACACTTTAAAAAAACCAGTTGTTCTAGTACAGTGTTTTAAATTCTCAAACCCGTAAAATGTGAACCTTAGTTTCGCGTAAAATACAAAGCGGATTCAGCCCAAATTAAGAGCAGAAACTGGTCATTTTAGATGCCTGACAACTTGGAATTATATAATTCAAGCATAACCATTTTACATACAAGCAAACTATTCTCTGCAAAAAGTAACTACAAGCCTGGAGATTGCAATTTCCCATTCCGTTTGGAAGTATGTTCACCAACATAGGGAAAACTAGAATCATCAGTCATAGTTAAACAACCAGCAAAAAAAACAGCACACATAAAGGGAAATCCAAGAGTAAAATCTAAATACATGATTCCTGTAGCTTGACTAAAGCCCGAAGTACACTTCCAGTGCAGAATTCACGGGAAGCACGAAATAGCAACAGAACCAAAACCAAACATCAACGGGAACTGCAAAGGAAATTTCTATATAATTAATTTTCCAGGTTTAACTTCATCTATAAGGAATGCAAAATGCCTGTCAGTGGACATCCCGCTTACAAAATTATTTGAAATAAACTAGAGCCAAAATAACTTAATACATAAATTTGCCCCAGAACTTTACCGAAATGGTCTATTGGCACCCTGAACTCCTATTTTTTGTATATTTAAACACCTCTTACAGATTTAACTTTTTTTTTCACTCATTTGACATTCAACATTTAATAAAAAAATATATAGAGAAATACTGAAATGATGAGGCTAATAACTTTACATAAAGAAATATTAGAAAAAAATATAATTCAAAGTATGTAATAGGTTCAATGAATAGGTTTAAGTTTTTTTAGTGAATCCAGAAAACAAGTAAATCAATAGACTATTTCAATATAGTTCAGATGCTTGCCCTTGCATATGGCCGAAGCCAAAATACATAATCCATAGAACTAGCACATCAATGAAAACCCATTCCCAGTGCTGTCAAGTGTGTTACTATGAAATGACACAAAATAAGCAGAGTAGAAAACCATACACTACTATAGAATCATCCAGATCACCCAAGGCATTTCACATAACAAGTTCAAATGTAAACTATGAGGGTGAGCCTCAGGGAAATGATAAATTGCCCCGTCATGACTTAATGGTCATAACCAAACCATGATAACTTCCTTGCAATGTGATAGGCGAGCTACAACATACATCTGACCTCCCCATTGCCCACAACAAACCAAGCCCCCCATGCATTGGCTTGTGATTTTACTATTTCAGATGTAAATACTTCAGATAGAGAAACAACTTAATGTAAAACTAATTAACTTATGGAATAGTGAAAATCATTAACCTAGAATGCTTGACAAGTTTTTTCACTGAAATACAAAGCGGCCCTGATATTCTGGTAACTTTAAAATTCCATATTAGTGCCTCAAGGCATGGACAAAATCTGGAACCCTGGCAGATATTGAAATTTTTTTCCATCAAAATGTAAAAAATAACTCATGAAATACTTACCCAAGTGATAGCGAATGAGACTGGCTGTGACTATCACCCCTTGGACTCCTTAATATGTCAGATGCAAAGTCCCTTTCATCATGAGGACTCCTACCGTTCTCCGTTGGGCTTGGGGATCTCTGGTTTGATCTATAATTCCTTCCATATTGGTGAGAAGGAGAACGTGAAATTGACCTGGATATCCTTGGAGAGTGAAAATCATCCCTAACACCATGATCCATGTCTCAGTGCAATAAAACGCATAGAAGCAAAAAAAGCTAATCAACAGAAAAGAAAGTACAACACAAACAATAAGAATGTATACACCAAAAATGATCTGTCTCTGTTTGTGACCATCACAAACTCATCATAGCACATAGTTACATTACTATTAATGGATGGCTCCACAATTTCTTATGGCTACCATTTTTTCAAGAAGACGTTTGTTCATAGATTTTAAAATTTCCACTCACAGAATTAGCATGTTCAGAAACAAATACTTGCATCTTCAGTGAAAATCACATTAATCAAAATACAAATTTTACCTGCACCTTTTTCATGTTTCTGAACAAAACTAAGATAGTTGGATCCAAATACTCAGTGTTGGACTCTATAAGAGTGCACTGGTTGATCAGCATCACATAACTTCATAGCTCTCTTTGCCCCAACTTTAAAAAACTTCAATTTTATACTTTTCTTGGTCAATGCCATCATATCTCTATCAGTAAATTTTGAATAGCTTTCCTTCTTTGAGGATGATTTCTTTCTTTGTCCAACTATAAGCTTTATATTCTTTCATAACTGGATAGTATATGCAAAACAACAAATCAAATTTAAAATCTTCTTCACTAAAAATTATTAAGGGGAAAAGAAAAATATCCCTGTGATTCCAATTATCTCTCAACCCAAATTAGCTAGTCGGTTAGCAAACCTCACAAACCAAAAGTAAAAGAATAGGAAAGCCAACAGAATACATAGATGCTAGATGGTGAAGGTGGCATTATGGGTTATACAAAGAAGAGGCTTTCACTGAAGGATAGGGACGTTGTTCATCACTTTATGACTCTCATGTTGTTAATCTTTATTAATCCAGAAGTCTTTAAAGTCTGCCATTTCACTTTACGATCTGCATCAACAAGTCCACCAGCAGATAAATTTAATTTAGGGGAACACATGCCATATCATGTCCAAAAGGCAACAGTCTGTGTTCACATCCAAGGACAAATAGTCAAAGCATGACAGGCCATTTTGGAAAAAGTAAAATTACTTCTACGTTTTTAGCTCTGCATGTTGGACCTGTTACAGTTTATCAATCTTATTCACCAAACAAAAAGAACCACAGTCCTGAGTGAACAGTACTTGTTGAATTTGATGTCCAAAACAACTCAAAACAAAAGGAAAAAGAATGCAAAACAAAAAAAAAAGAGAGAAAATTAATCCACTATAGGACAAACGAATAAACATGTAATGCAGAACTATTTCATCATTGATAGCTATGATCCAATTACTTGTTTTGTGTGTGCATGAGTATGCCAAATTTAAGTAGCATCGGCCCACCTTTCAAATACCTATCAAGAGCTTGCTACAAATATTATATAGTTAACTATCTAATGAATTAATACCATATCAAATGCAGTGATCATACTAAATTCCAGGAATATTGATGCAATTTAATTCAAAGTATTCAACAAAAACATATGCTATTCATCTGTAACCTTATGCTGCAGTTTCTAAGATAAAAGGAATCGCATCCACCAACCAATCAGAAAATGGTATAAATCCAAAACGAAGCAGAAAATGATATAATCCAAAATTTAACCATTTCATAAAAGTTTCAAGATTCAACATAAAGTGGTGGCTAAATATTATAAGGAACTTAGTAAACATCAAAAGTACAGACTACTACTCCCTCCGTCTCAATGAGTTTGTCCATTTTTGGTGCTGTACTAGAAGTGATTGACTATAATACCCTTTGAAATTAATAAAGTTTGAGAATTGTGAAGTATTTATTAAGCAAAGGGTATAATTGGAAAAAAAATGAAAAGTTATATTGTTTTCATAAAATGGACAAACTCATTGAGACAAATTTTTTTTTCTAAAACGGACAAATTCATTGAGAAACGATAGTAATAAATAAGCAATTCCACAAAATAAGAACAGGGAACGATAGAAGATGCCAATAAGAACCAACATATGTACTAAAATCAAACCTTGAGTCCTGCCTGGCTGGTGAAGGCGAACGTGAGTATGCTGCCACACAAAAAAAGAGTTAAAACTCAGCAAAAATTATAAAAAAATTTCAGCACTCATAATATAACAAGCATTAAATAGCCAAAAGAAAACCAAAAATCTTGAACACCATATCAAAAATTTCAGGTAAATGCCTAAATGGAGTTTGAACTGACATTGTCCTCGGTGTCTTGGTGATCTTGGTGGTGTTCTCCCTCTATAGCTGCCTCCATAACGCCCACTACCAATGAACCCAAAAAAAAAATAGCAAGAAGTTGCAAGTCAGGCCAAACAATTGTTAATGCAACCATCTTATTCCAATCAGAATGAGACTTAAAAAAATGAAACATTGTATTGTGATGAATCAAGAAAACTAAGGGGAAAAAATACCTCGTGTGGGAAATTGTACGCATTTCTTGTGGAGTCTTTCTGTTTTCCTCAGCAAAAACAATCCTTATTTCCCGTCCACCAATAATTTTATGGTTCATCCGTTGCTTGGCTTCTGCCGCATCTTCAGCATAACAGTACTTCACAAATCCAAAGCCCCGTGGCTTCCTTCAAATTCGAACCACAAATAACAAAAAACACAACAAGAAACATCTTAAAGGTATTCAAAAGGGGAAAGGAACACATAAGCAGGAGAGATCAGTAACATAATTTATTTTGACTTAGATAAAAGAACATATTCAATCCACTGGAAGATACTTGACGACACTGGATGTTGTTACAAGTCTAAGCTAGGGCATGTCGTCTCTTTTATCTATGTTTTGATAAATAAAATACATTTTAACAGCAAAAAGGGCATATCCAAATTTACATGACATATGCAAGGAATGTAATGGAAATAAAGAAAAGACTAAATTTTTTAAACTTGGAAGACTATCTCATCATATCTGAATACAATGTTTTCCAGAAAATCCAAAAAAAAAAGAGAGAGAGGGTGGGAGAGTACAGGCAGATTAGACCAATGGCTGGGAAATAAATTCCTTGAATGAGTAATTTGAAAGAGCGCACCATAGAAGAATAACCTCACAGATAATTCAGTGTATATCAATCTTAGAAATATTCTTCCCTAATCACTATAACAAGTGGTTGCATTTCTAGATGCTATCATAGTTTCTACATCCAAATAAAGGTGTATGAATAAGGTAAAAAGATTTTGTGCATCTCTCAAATTTCATACGCATCACCAAATTACTTTTCCTCACTTTTTCGCACTATATTAGCCACCAACTGAGCAACTCAAAATGAAAAAACGCCGTTATAATGAATTAAAAATTGGAAACACAATATCAAAATCCAACACAGGAAATGTAAGGCAACAACAACCATACCCAGTGTAGTAATTCTTTGGTAGATATACATCCTTCACAGGTCCATACTTCTCAAACGGAACTCGAAGGTCTTCAGGCCTGCGCAACATCATCGAAAAGTATTATAATCAAGAGAACAAGTATGTAAATAAAACTTTAAAAAAAAATGAACATGAAGCAAACAAAATTCAACTGAGAAATATTTCGTACTAATCATGACGTCCTAACCAGAAAAGTTCAGCTAATGCCAAAAAAATTACTACAGTAGTCAATTAAGCAGAATTTCCACCTTTTTATGAACAAAAAAATTGATACACAGGAGCAAAGTAAACATATACCGATAAATTACCAGTAAAGTTATTTTGATTAATAAGACTTTCACTAACAAATTAAAACAAAATACTTGTTCAGGAATAAATTAAAACTGCAGAACAAGTACATTAAAGCATAGGTGCAATGAATACATGCACTCACGTTCATATAAAAGCATACTACACAAAAGGGGATAGAGAAAAAGGACCTGGCGTCAAGAGGGAGATTGCGAACGAGCAAGCCAGAGGAACCAGGGGAACGCCGGTCACGGTAAGAGCGGCTATCACGGTAGCGATCGCGGGGATCGTCGTCGTCGTCGTCGTCGTAGTGCTTACGACCACGCGGTGGGGTTCTGCTACGGCGACGGGGACTATAGTTTCTGCTGCGGCTACTGTACCTAGCCATCGCTGCAGAGAGCGAGAAGCCCCAACCCTAGAGGGTTTTGTCGGTTTCGAAATATTTGGAGGGAGAGGAGAGAGAGAAGACAATAGCTGCGGTAAATGCAGAGGGCGATGCCGCGATGCTGCGCTTTAGGAGAAATCGTGGGGTGAATTTCACTCGTAATTGCATTTAAATTTAAACTTTATTTTGTAAGTACAAAACTACATTCATCACTAACTCAACTAAACCAAATGCTATACATATAGAATAATCACGTCAGCAAAAAAAATTTCAGTTATAAATTTCTTATTAACATAATAGATTCCACAAAAAATTCTACTTTCTCAATTTTTTTTTATTTCACTCGTAATTATACAGTATTTAAATTCAAAGTACAAACTAACTCCGTCCATTATCACTAAGACACTAACTCAACTATCCCAATGCTACGTCAGCAAAAAAAATTTACTTATAAATTTCACATTAACAAAATGGATCCAACAAAAAATTTTACTTTCTCACTTTTTCACCAGTCAAATATTTTAAACAAAGTTTTTTTTTGTGCGAATTTGAAACAAAGTTTTTAATCTTTCGGCTTTCTCCCACTTTTCCAAATTTGGCTTTCCTTTTAACAAAATTATATAGAACCATCTCTCAAAATTATTATTTTTTCAACAAGCATAAAATCAAAACAATTTGAAACCAAGTATTCACTGATTTGTCATAGGCAGCAGAAATAATAGAAACAGAAATGAATAGCTCAAAGCATTTCAAGACATGGAGTTTTTGGAGCTCGACTGAAAGATCCAAAGGGAGAATCATATACCCAATCGTTATCCATCGCGAACCACATTGCAAAGAAATGCTTCAATGAAGTCCGAATTTGGGCTTTATTTTTTAAAGTTTGAGAAAATGACAAAACTAAGGTTAACCTTTTTTTTTTGGGAAAAAAAAATTGTAAACTGAAATCAAATTGCAATATGGAGTGTGTTTGGGATTGTTTTTAGATATCCAAAAAGTATATTTAAAATTTTTTTAATTTAATTGAATGATTTTTTTAATTTTTTATAAATTATTTTTCTCAAACTTACTTCTGTAATGCATCTATTCACCTGATTGTCTCTAAAAACAGTTTTCAAAACTCAAAAAATTTAAAAATAAATTTTTTTCTCAAAAACGTTTTTGTCAAACGCAATGTCAAACGGGCTTATATTACATTTTATTTTTAACTTAGTTTATAAATAAATACATAAATTTTGTTTGTATAATAAATTTCCCTTGTTAGTTTAATGATATTCATAAAGTGATTACTTGCAATATCAAAATTTTCAAATGCATCCTAGTTGCATAAATTTTGTTTGCCTTTCCGTTGTATAAGAAAAAATAGAAATGATCCTCATTGTATAAATTATGTGGAATTTATTTACAATTTTTTTTAAATATAGTCTAAAAATGAATATATTTTCACTTGGAGTGTTGGTTTAGAAAAAATATTTTTGATCTACTTCAAGTGGTTATGTTTTAAAATTAATAGAGAATTTGTGATTATTTTTCTAATTTTATACTTATGTTGTAATTACCGTCACAATTATTCTTTGTTTGGATGGAATTAAAGGAGAATAATCAAGAGTAAAATAGACTAGAGTAAGTATGATTTCTCTCCATCTCTATTATTTGGATACCAGAGAAATTTGATTTACTTTAATAAAAGGAAGGAAAATAAAGTGAATTTTGATGAAAAAATTACAGTAACTTTCTCCTTTTTTACCCTCATTTATACATCCACTTTATTTTCTTCATTTATTAGAGTAAAATCTTTTTTATCTTGCATCTAATATAAAGGTAAATATATAATTCTAATTTTTCTTCTTAACTAATTAATTTGCCTTTAATTCTAATTTATTTTTTTTGTTAACAGAAAATTCATCAGATATTTTAACAAATTATAATCTGAAATGAATTTTTAAAAATCTAAGACTTAAATATATTGATTACTCTATAATTATTGTTATTGGTAACGAGTAAAAATTTTAAATTTTCATTAATATCATTCAATTGTATATAAAATTTTAAAAAAGTTATACAAAAATATTTTAAATATAAAAAAATTACTGTAATATTTAAAATTTTTATATTATTAAATGTGTATTATTTCAAATAATGTAATATTAATTTTTAAAAATTTATTTTTAAATATAATTTATTAGAATTTTCTATAATTTATTCAAAATTCAATGTAACGACACATAAGTGACTTCATCATTAATCCATTGAATTTAGTATTAGTTAATGGAAGAATTTTATATCAAACAGCAAGATGAATTGACAGCCCGCCTGCCTTTTTCTTTATTTATTTAAAAGCAAGTATTACTTTGGTGCATTGTTATCAAATCCCGTCCAATCAACCGGAAAGATGCCGAGTAAAAAATTTAAAGTAGAACTATAATTAGTTAAACTAAAATCTTTTAAAAATATAATTTTTAATATTTTCATACATAATAAAATATCAAAATTATACATACTAAATATATTTTATACAAAATAATATAATCAAAAAATTTAATATTTATTATTCAAATTAATACATAACTCAAATATAATAATATATATATTTTATTTTTTATTTTAATTATAACAAAATTAATTAAATTATATACTTTTAATTTTTTAAAAATCAAAATGAACAATTATTTTTTAAAAATTACAATATTCATTTCTCAATTAAAATGATATTTTTAATATATATCAAAATAATTTATATAAAAATTTTATAAAAAGATAACTAAATTTAATTTTATTAAAATATATTTAATTTTTATATTTGTAAATATATATTAATATTCTATATAAAATTTTATAAAAATAAAATAGCCAAACGGTGCTCGTGTATTCATAACTAAAAGTTTGCTTCAAGTTCGAGCCTGGTGAAGGCAAATTCAATATTTTGGTTGACTGGTTTTCCTCACAAACCAAAATATTTCTGGTTTTATAATATTAACCATTCCAATTTTTCAATCGATTCACAAATTTTCCGGTCGAACCAGTCTTACCGGTTTTGATAACCATGCTTTGGTGTTGTCTAATCTTTATCGCATTTTTCAAATTTTCATGTCATTGATTGAGTTTATCCCCCATCATTGCAATTTAATTAGTTAAACAAATGGTGTTGTGCCAAACGCAAAGAAGGGGAAATTTATTGAGCTTTATCGTCCTCCATTGACTTCCTTTAGAAAGCACATGTAAAATAGCTCCGACCAATCATTTTCGACATACTGTTTTTAATCATTTTCATATCATTATTTTTAAATATATTGATTTACTAAAAAACAATATATTTATATATTAATAATAATATGATAAATAATTGTATAACTATATATGAAATTTTATGGTAAATTATAAGTTGAAATATTAATTCACATATTTTGAGAAAAATTATATTGACAATACTCTAATTTTTTAATATATATCAATTTTAATTTGTAATATAAAATTTTTTTCTTTAATTTTATAGCACAAAATTTTTTCTGTCTATTTCCATCAACTGATTTAACATGAAATTTTCCACATCAATAAAAAAGTAATGAAGAAAAATTACTTTGATTTTTTTAATAAAAAAATATTGTAAGTGTAATTTACCTATTTTTTCATCATAAAATCAAACTCAAATGAATTAGATCACCCAATTGACCTAACTCAATCGAGTTAGAAAATGATAAATTTTAATATGGACATTTTTAATATTATACATGTGGGTTGATACTGCCTATTTTTTTTTAAAAAAAAACATTCCAAATTTTAGTTTCCCCTTAATAAAAATTAAATTGTTTTTCGAATTAATTTACCAACTCAATAATATTCACAAATTAATTATATTTGGCAAACTTTACATATAAAAAATAAAATACATTCAGCTAAAAGAACACCCTTTTCTTGATGGAAACTTCACGATGGAAACCCTTTGAATTCCAATTACCAAATCTACTTTTAACATTTTTGGGATTTTAATATTTGAACCGCGACAATAGTGTGGCTGTAAATTGATTGGAAAAATCATTAAACCAAACAAAAAACTATTGTCAATTCTAATTCTCGCTATTATCTTATCTTCAATCACAAATCTTAAAAATATTTTTAATATAGTTGGTTGGTTTGTTAAACCAATTGTCACTTAGACCATGAAAAGGATATGCCTCGTTGAAGCCTAGATGCCAGATGCCAGATGGCCGCCGAAATTAGTTGGAAAAAAAACAAAGGGAAGAGTCCCTCATTCCATTTTCACACCATTATCTAAATAATTATTTTTAAATATTAAATATTTAAACACTAATTTTTGTTATAAAAAACTAAAATTTTAAACTTTTATTGAAAATTCAACTTTTAATATAAACTTCAAAGGTAGCTTTTACTTTTGTTGTATCATACGTCCAATTTTAACTTTTTAAAAAAAAATTGTATTGAAATATGATTTTACCAAAGCTTTTGGTTTGTTAAATTATTAAAAGCTTTTAACAAAAGTTCTACTAAACTAGTACTGAACATTTAGGAAAAATGATTATGTATTTAGAAGCTAACCTTTAATATGAAAAACTAAGATTTTCAACTTTTTGACTTTTAATATAAACTTCAGGGCAATTATATATAAAAAAATATAATTTCACTTTTGTATCAAAATAACCATATAATTTTTCTTTTAACTTTTAAATATATATATTTTTAATTTTATATCGAATATAGCCTCAAAAAATTTTTAATTTGGAGTAGTAATGATGTGATATTTTTAATCTATTTTTTATTTCACACTGCTAACGAATATTAATAAGTTAAAAAAATATCTATATTTGTACAAAATTATTCAAAAACTCAAAATAAATTAGGTTTTCGTAGATATACTTAGATCTGCAGAAAACTAACCGTTAGAGAACTTCACTCTAAAGCCCAAATACAATCTAAATATACATAAATATAAATATATATTCAAAACTAGTCGTATATGGATTAGATATACATAGAATAAGCAAAATTAACGTAAATGTAGTTTTAGTATGAAAGTTATTTATATAACTAGATCAACACAGACCTATATTTTTAAAAAAATAAGACTATGTTTGAATTGAGATATTTTGAATGAAAAATTAGAATAATCCATTAATTTATGCTTTGTTTAACTATTTAAAAAATATCAAAATTTATGGATTTTGAAAAATCTCTCATCCACCAAAAATTCTGATTTTTTAAGGATTTAATTTTTCATCTTCTAAATGGAAAATTCTAAAATCTACCATTTTTTATCCACGGAGATTGTCTCTAATAAATTAATAATATTTTAAAACTATCATTAAACCTAAAAATATAGCAAAAACCATTTGCCAATTTTTTTGTTTTATATATAAAAAAAATAACAATATATAAAAAAATATATATAACCATTTGCAAATTATATATAAAAAAATATAATTTCACTTTTGCATCAAAATAACAATATAATTTTTCCTTTAACTTTTAAATATATATATTTTCAATTTTATATCGAATATAGTCTCAAAATAATTTTAATTTGGAGTAATAATGACGTGGTACTTTGAATCTATTTTTTTATTTGGCACTGCTAACAAATATTAATAAGTTAAAAAATATATATATATTTGCACATAGTTATTTCAAAACTCAAAATAAACTAGATTTTCGTATATATACTTATATTTGCAGAAAACTAATCGTTAGAGAACTTAACTCTAAAGCCCAAATACAATATAGATTTACGTAAATATAAATTTATATATTCAAAACTAGTCGTATATGAATTAGATTTACGTAGAGTAAGCAAAATCAACGCAAATGTAATTTTAGTATGGAAGCTATTTATATAATTAGATCAACGTAAATCTATATTTTAAGAAAAACAAGACTATGTTTGAATTGAGATATTTTGAATGAAAAATTAGAATAATTCATTGATTTATGCCAAATTTATTATTTAACTATTTAAAAATGTCAAAATTTATGGATTTTAAAAAATCTCTCATCTACCAAAATCTTTTATTTTTAAAAGATTTAATTTTTCATATCCTAAGTGGAAAATTCTAAAATCTATCATTTTTTATCCATGAGGATTATCTCTAATAAATTAATAATATTTTAAAACTATCATTAAACCTAAAAATATAGCAGAAACTATTTGCTATTTTTTTATTTTATTTTCACTTATTTTTTCTCTATTAATTTGAATGTCAATTAAAAAAATATTAATGAGTACCTTTGAAAAAGAAAAAACTTTAATGGATTAATTTATTCATAAACATAGTATAGATAATGAGATTTTATAAAATTTTGAGCAAAAAATTGTAACTATTTCAATTTTGATAATAATGATAATTTCATCAATTACATTTTTTAGAAAATTTTCTGTAAATTATATTATTTCACGATGAAATATAAACATGATAAAAAAGATTGGAAAATATTTAATTAATGATAAACTATTAGTATTTAGTAATGGGGTAAAATTGAAAATTAATTGTTAAATTAATGAATTGTGATTATTGAATCAAATGTTAATACAAGAAAAATTACTTTATCAATCTATGAATTTTATATCCACACCAAACGATATAAATCTTATAACCTATGGATACCACAACCCAATATTTTTGTAAAAATTTCGGATTTTAAAATCTCTCAATTCAAATAAGATTTAAATGTCATATATATATATTAATACATGTCAGTAAGGTTAATATTAAACCAAATTAAATTCTTCTTAATGCTACATTTAATATAAAATTGAAAATATACATATTTAAAAGTTAAAAAAATATATTTTGATACAATAGTGAAATTATAGTTTTTTTATGAAAATTGCCCTAAACTTTAAAAGCAAGCTTTTACTTTGCTGTATCCAACATCCAATTTTAACATTTTTCAAATAAACTGAATTTAAAAATAAGTTTATCAAATGCTGATTTAAGCTTTTAGCTTGTTAAATTATCAAAAGACAAAAGCTGATCACAAAAGTTCTACTAAACTGGTACTGAATATTTATGAAAAACAATTATGTATTTAAAAAATATAATTTGGGGACCAAATAGGCAAATATACCCTATATTTATAATTATTTTGGGGAAAAAGTCATATTTTGATTTTTAAATTTCATGAATTTATGAAAGTTAATATAAATTCATAAATTAAAAATTTATCCAATCGATTATTTCAACTATTAATTTTGAACTAATTTAATATATATTTTAAAATATAATTATTTGATTATATAATTTAAATAGTTAATTTAATATTTTTTTAGAATAACTGAACAAGTTTTTTGTTGGTCAATGTATGAAACACTTAAAATTTAATTAATAATAATTAATTGAATAAATTTTCAGTCAAAAAATTAAATTAATTTAAAATAAATATCTGAGTTGATTGAAAAAATTTATAATTAATAAACTTAATTATATAAATTTGTAAAAGTTCAGAGTATATATTATTTTTTTCATTCATAGTGTTTTAATTGAAATTTCAGAATTTTTCACTAGCACTATTTGTTTGTTTAAACTGCACTAGCAGCAGTCTAGTAATTAATGGTTAATTTGATGAATGAATAAATGTGTGCAAAAATAAATAAATAAATAAAAGAAATGAAAATTTAAGCCCCACAATTATCGGAGGGAAGGAGAATCATGTCGTCATTACTGGGTTCAGTTTGGTAATGACAAGGATGCTTCACCTTCCATGTTCCACTCGCCACCCAAACGCACGCGACTACTACCAACCACTATTTCTCACCGCCGCATCACGCTCCTTCAAGAGGGATCGCGCTCTTCTTGGTTGCTAATTGTTCTTATTTGGTAAGTAATAAAATTTCAATGTTGTTTGGAATTATTTGTGTTTGAGTTGGTTGAAAATTATAGAAATTTTTAACCAATTTAGATTCCAATCTCATCCACTGCTCTCCCACTATGAACTTATAAAAAAAAAAAGATTTTAATGGTGTTAATTAAAACCATTGTCTCTCACTACACCACATTTCACTTAATTGTTTCAATTTTATTTTGTTACCAAGTCTTAATATGTAATAAAATGTTTTACATGGATACTACAGCCAAAAATAAAAAACCCAACTCTAAATATTTTCCTTTCTTATTCAAACTTTTTTCTATAAATTTTAATTCTACATTAAATAAAGGGAAAATAAAAAAAATCCTAAACTTTGTAAAATTTCACAATTATATCCAATTCTAAAAAAATTCTATTTAAATTATATAATTTTTTATTTTTAAAACAAATATAGTTTCAAAAGTATGAAACCAATTTCAGAACCTAGCTCTTACGTGAATTGTCTTAAAATTTAACCAAATATATTAGCTAGCACTTAGATGGACAAATTATGTCACATAAGAGTAAAATACTCTTCCACTACCAAAACGAATCCATAGACCAATTAAATGAATGCATGACATCGTTTTGGTGGTAGCAAAGTATTTATTATCATATCTAAAACGATTTTGTTTTATGCTTTGTATTATGTGACATATTTTATCTATGTCAGCATCATTTAATTTAGTCAAATTTTAAGACAATCAACGTAAATGTTAGATAGTGTCAAAGACTAATTTTGTAATTCCGAAGCTAGATTTGCTTCAAAAATGAGCTCATATAATTTAAATAATTTTTAAAATTTAATATAATTGTAAAATTTTGTAAAGTTTATAATTTTTTTTTATTATCCCTTAAATAAAAATCTATAAGGTGGAACTGTTTTGAAATTGATTTTTTTTTTAAAGTTCCACAATTTTTTCATAAAATTAAAATTCTCTTTATCTCAATTTAAAACTGATTTTTTTTCTATTATTATATTTATGTTTTTCATTCTAGCATCTATTTCTTAACTCCTTTTGAATATAATACCAAAATTATATATATATATATATATATATATATATATATATATATATATATATATATATATATATATATATATAGTTTTCAATAATTATGGTTCAAAGAGTAACCACCATTGAATGAAAATATTAATGGATTTTATTAAGTGTGTACACGGTTCGATTCAATCTGAAAATTGAAAAATCTCCATACTTGTATTAGAAAGTCGAGAATTTTTAAATACAAATATTGTATTGTATTGTAAAAAATAAATCTCTATATTGTATTATCTCAAAATTTTGGAATAATTCGGTACAATTTTTTGGATTTTTCAATATTAAATAATACAGTATATAGTTCGATACTCGGATAATATAATTGATACAAATACAAAAATATGACCACAAGAGCTAAACTTGCTACAAAAAAATCTCATATTTCCATACAAAATTCTCACACTTAAATATAGTCTCACTTGTATAATTAAGTTTGATAATTTCATATCGTTAAATCAACATATAGAGTTCCTAAGAAACTTTTTTGTTGTAACAATTTGTTTAAAGATTGATAATGAATATAAAAAAATATCAAACATAACTTTCTTACATTGATATTTAACTATAATTATGAACAACTTGTATAAAATAAGATAAAATTAAAAAAATATATCATCTACATTATGTTTGATAATGAGCATAGCAAACTTCACTAAAGTAGCTTATATTTATATTTATTTACAATGAAGTTCTATCAATATCGCTTAGATCTCTCGATATACCTATTAATTAATTAATGTCATCAATATAACTACTGCAACAAATCAACATTACATTAAAACAAAATCAAAATCATATAAAACATATGCTTAATTAACAAATTTTTAGCTAATAAGTGAATGTTGATTCCATGTAATCTTCCACTCCAAATTTTCTCCAAAAATTCTTCTCCTACTTAATTTCTCAAAATACAACTTGGAAAAACACTTTGTTTACAGTATAACGAAAAGGGACAGAAAGAGAGACAAAGAGAGAGGGAGGTAAAATGAAGATGAGAAATTTGTCATTACTATTGTAAGCAAAAAAAAAAGACCTCATTCAATATAAAAAGTAATTAGAAAAATTTTGTTGCATTTCTTTGACTCTTCTAGTTAATGGTGTTTGAAGGGTAGTTGCCCTTCCTAGACTCTTTTAGTCCACAAAATTTTATTTATCACAACTTTCGTTACTATTAATGTTATTCAATATAAATATAATAGAAAAATTTTATTTTAGTGTTATTTTTTTTGAATTTAGATTTTATTTAATATATGAGCGATGTAATTAGTTATAAACAAATATATCATATTTGTGTTTTTTTTGTCATCATCATTATCATCTTTACTTCTAGCTACGTTTTAATTTGATGGTAATAATTTCAATTTGCTAATTTTTTATAAGACATTTTAATTTTTAATTTTCTTTTGGAACTTCATAGAAAGTGATTTATTTTACTTTGTTTTGTAAAATTCTTTAACCCTAAAAATTCAATATCCACATAAAGTTGAGATGAATAATCTCATTTGATAAAAAAAAATTGAGAGAGATATTCATCACCTGATCGAAAGATTAAAAAAAATATATTGGATGACGGTAACTCTCAAATCTCAGACTCTACAAATGGAAAAAGAGGAAGGAGGATTGCTCGAGATGCAAATGGAGGAGGAGGAGAAGGAGGAAGGAGGCACGAGGTAGCAGACAGTTGCTAGTAGATTTTTGTTTAAAGTAATGGATCTTTTATATTTATACTTATTTAAAACTATGTAGTTTTGACTTTTGAGTAAAATAAA
Source organism: Triadica sebifera (assembly GCA_023653625.1). NCBI lineage: Eukaryota > Viridiplantae > Streptophyta > Magnoliopsida > Malpighiales > Euphorbiaceae > Triadica > Triadica sebifera. The sequence continues at coordinate 2,437,383 of CM042908.1, forward strand.
TAAATATTTTTTTATTATTTTCTATCATTTAGTTATATTATATATATTATGCAATACATTAACAATTCATTTTTTAAATATAATTTTAAATTCTATAATCACGTGTCGATCTAAAAAAATACAATTTATTTTATATAATATAATTATTTAGAAATTTACACATAGCCACATAAGCTCATATAAAATTTTGATATAAAATATTCAGGATTTTATTCAAATATTTGTTGAATAAAAATAATAAAAATATATTAAATTTAAATTTTAAAATAAGATTAAAATTTATTATAAATTATGTTTTAATATTTTATTCTTTTTGATTTTTTTGTCCATCCCTAAAACTATTTTATAATACATGAAAAAATTAAACATAAGTTAGTAATATATATTAACTTTTATTATTTTATTTGATTAATTCACTACAACTATTTGTGTAAATTATTTTTTTATCAATTTTCTAATAATATAATTAAGAAAAAGTGGTGGTTGCTTAGAAATCTTATGTTAAATTAGATGTATTTGAATTAATTAAACTAACAGAAGAACAATAATTAATGTGGTTAAAAAATAGGTTTCAGTGGTTAATAAGAAATTAAAAAATAAATAGTATATAACATCCGACTTCATATTTTATGATAGACTTATAACTAATATTTAGAAATTTGATTCAATATTAGTATATTTATGATGTGAAATTTTTGAAAAACAATTATGAAATATGGATAATTTAGTCTAGAAACTTTAATGTGTATATATATATATATATATATATATTGTTAATAATTTTTTCCTTAAAATGAGATTAAATCGAAAAGGCACTCAAATATTATAAATTAATTTATTTATTAACTATAACATCAGATATTGTTGGTTTTTAATTAAATTTTAGTGTATCAATCAAAAATAATTTATCATTGATAAACATATATAAGTATATATGTATTGAGAAAAATTAATGTTTGAAATGTATTACAGACCCATATATAACTATTAATATCAAACTCAAAACAATTAAAATAACGAATATAAAACAAAAAAATATGGATTGAAGAGATTATAATAAGTTTAACATATTACAATTATTTTGATAAAAAATTATATTAATATATTTATAATACACTTATTATAAATTTAGATATATTACATAACATAATTATAAAAAATATAAATACTAAAAGATATAATTAGTGGTAAAACATTAGTGTAAAAAATGAAAACTAATAATATTTTATAGTTATTTTTTGTTTACTTAATAACAAAAATAGTTAATTTTATTGATTGTTAGCTTATTTTAAATTTACATGAGTTCATGGATTTAATTTTTTACACTACCATTATAAAATTTTTAACATATAAAATTATTTTCAACATATTAAAAATTTTAATAATTGAAATTTATTGATATTATAAATGTTATATTAATTTTATTAACTAATTAATAAATTTATAATTTTAATTTTTAGATTAAAGTGTATATAATTATAAGTTTAAATTATATTATATTTATGTAAAAGTATAAAAATTACAAAAATATTATATTATTATATAAATTATTTAATTTTTAATTATAATTATTTAAATATTTATTTTTTCAGTATAATTCAGTTTCATAACAATTTAGTACAGTTTTTGGTTCGGATATTACTAAAAAATTCAAATATGTCAAATTTGAAATTAACGGTATAATTCGGATTGAATATAATAAAAAAAATCAATAATTTAGTTCAATTTTCGATTTTTTTTTATTTAGTTGGAAAATATTTAGAATTGTTGTATAAGCCAACATTCTATCAATAATTACTAGCCGGTTTTGGTTGTAAATGCTGGAAAATAATTAGTGAAGTCATGAAGCCATCATTCATCAGTAGCCCGTTTGTTGGAACTGCAGTTACAAACTTTTCCTACAATCGAGATAATAATTAGGGTGATGAAGCAGAACATGCAGAGGTGGCAGAAGGGAGCTGTGTTGAATTATTTTTTGCATATTAATTTAATTAATGAATAAACATATAGGTAATGATTTTTTTTAAAAAAATTGATAGCCGTGTTTTTTTCTATTTTCAAACTTGTTTTAATTAAGAATTTCTTGTATTAGGTATACATTCTTCAAATAAATTTTAATATTCTTTCACTTCAGTCTCTGTCAGGTGACAATGATATCCATTCCTATCTTGTGTTAGTACTCTGATTTTTTTTTTCAATGAGGAACTAAACTATTATTAAGTGGTTAAATTATTTCAAAATTAATTTTAATCTACCAGGAATTTAATTTTTAATATACAATCAAATTTATTCATTTTATCTTTAAAAATGCTATTTTTAAAATTTTTTTTCCTCATTTTTTCTTTTAATTGTAAAACTGAGTACAAAGTTCGCTCCAAAATTTCGTGATGTAATGATAGTGAAAAAAACATAAAATTAAACAATTTGGTCTCAAATTAAAAATTAAATACCAAATAAATTTGAAAAGGGATTATAAAGTGATTTGGTCGTTAAGGTTTCGTTTAGTTCAGTTGTTGAGTACAGTTAGTAGTTGGTGACTGATAATTATTTGATATTGATATTTAGTAAAATTAATTAAATTGTTGTTGTTATAATGTATAATTACCAATATAAGAGATAATTTATTTTATTCAATATATATATATATATTTATATGATATATGAATAAATAAAGTAATTATTTGATATAATTATTTATTATAATTAAAATAATAAAAAATCAATTATAAATAAATTTGTATATATAATTTATAAACAAAGTCAATTAATTTATTATAATGTATGCTTAATATATTAAATGATGTATATAGTAATTAAAAATATATTATATATTTTTGTCATTTAAAAAAAACGGTATTACTCGTTTAACTATTATTTATAATATTTTTATATTTATAATAATAAATAATTTATTGATTGAAAAATTAGTAACTATAAATAATTTATTGATTAAAAATTAATTTGGAGGAAGTAAATATTTTGTAATTAATAAAAATTTATAGAGGTATTGTAGTCTAAATAAAAAATAAAATAAAATAAACTATCAGTTAAATAAAGTTTTTTTTAATCTATAACTGATTAAATTTACAATCGACTATCAATTACTAATTGAGATTTTTACCAAACATCACTTTAGTAGCTATTAAATATTAAATAATTACTAGTACCTTAAAAAACCGAACCAAATCCCCACTAAATTACTTTGGAGACTTTTGACACTAGGCCACAATTGATTCTAAGGCTCTAAATTTTTGACTTGACATCATGTCTTTGGTATGAATGAGGATCATAACATCCGGTTGACCATCAATTGCAAATATTATTCATTTATACGCAATTCCATATTTAAAATATTTATACACATTGTCAATCATCAATGATAAATCGATATGATAAAAATATATACTATTCTTAAGATTCATGTTATAAAACATGCAAGTATCATTCACACATACATAAATAGAATAAAGTCTCATTTTTCCTACCCATAATACGAACCATCATTCACCAAATAAATATCTAAATAACTAACAATAAAAAGATTCTCTCAATATATATTTAATAAATTTTTTACTTGATATAATCATAATAATTGAAATGCAATTTTTATGATGAACTCAATTTAAATTATAAAAAAGATATCATTTCTACAATTCGATTTACGGTGCATCTAACCTTTATAAATTTGACCAACAAAGGGCAAGGATGAATATTCAATTACAATATTCATAATTTAATTTTCATATAATATATTGTTTCTATTATATATAATAAAATATATAAATATTTAAATATCGGTATTTTCAATACAAATTGGAATAATGCAATTCAATTTAGTTTGACAAAATTTTAGATATAGGTATTACATGAAATTCAAATATATTTCTATTAAAAGTATTTTGATATAGTTCGAAAAGATTTATGGATCCATTCTTTGCCTCGTGGTTTATGCTTAATTATATTGATGTTTATTACTTAAAAACTGTTTTAAAAATATCTGGTAAAATATCTTAAGAGGAAGCTAAAGACAATCTTCATTTTTGAAAATTATCCAACACTCACTTCCTATGATATCAGAGAAAAATCTAAAAATAAAAAGAAATAAAAATGAAAAATTATTTTATCTTATTACCAATTAATTAGAAAATGAGTGTTAAAAATATCAAAAAATAAAGAATGTCCTTAGCTTTTCTCATATCTTAATCAACAACTAACAATTAACAATAATCCCAATTAGTTGCTCACTTTAAAAGTTATATTTTGAAGTTTTTTAGCTAATGTAATTATACTTTTTATTTTGACTTTACACTTTCAAAATATATTAATTATAAAAGAGTCATTCTACAGTGCATTTGGTTTATAAATAAATTTTAGTATTTATAACTGGTAAATCATTCATTTTGAATTATAACCATTGGATAAAGTGACTGGTAATGTACTAAATAAGTTAATTAATCTAAACAATTTAACCTGTAATTTATTTTATCCATAACTCTTAATTATATTCTCCATTATTCTCTACACACTTTCTTTTTACCTCTCTATGTCTAAAAGTCTTCACATGAATTATCATTATATTTGTTCTTTTTTGTTGTTATATTATTAATGATGGAATTGATGAATAATTAATTATGTCTTTATATTAAATAAGTTTTTAAGGAGAAAAGTGTCTTCACCTTTTCTTTATGCTATTTTAATTAAATTAGCAATCATAATTTTTTTTTTCTTGAACTAACTTGTCTCAAATTGATTTTAACTTTCTAAATTCAGTTTTTTTTTTCTATTTCCTTACATCAACCGTTTGACATTTAAAAAGATAATTTAAAAATTAAATAATAAATTTATTAATATATTAAATTAATTATTAATATAATAAATCAATATAAATGGAAATGTTAAAAGAGAACCAATATAAATTTAGAAACATGTTAATTAATGTAAATATATTTAAATAAATCGAAAAAAAATCCATCAAAATGATTAAATGAGTTCTTGATTATATTTTATATTTTAATAATTATGTATTAGTCACTACTCTTATAACTAGACGATAATGAAATATACTTATGAAAGATAAATTAAAGCAAATAAAATTATATTGCAAAAATAATAAGAGAAATATTTTTTTAGTTTAATAATAACAATAATAATATAAAAAATAATAAAGTTTTAATTTCAACAATTTTTGATCACATTTTATTATTTTTAAATGAATATAATTCATGAAGCATGTGCGCGTATTGGTTCAAGGGTTATAATTCACGTGTCTTAAACTTTAATGATAATAAAATTATGATATAATTATTAGAATTTATTTATTTTATTTTACTTTCAAAATTATATGTGCAAAAAATGAAAGTATCAGACTAGTCAAAGATTTAAGGAATATAATACACATACAAGAAGAGATTATATGTTAAAACATATAATCTTGCATAAAATTCTCTTCTTGTCATAAGTTCAAGGATGTGATTAGAGCTGCACAAAAATTAACTAAAATGAGTCGATTTAATTTAATCTAAACAAAAAATATGGTTTTGGTGATTTTATAGATAAATATGTTTTGAAATTTTTATAACTCGATTTTTTTGTTTGATTTTGTATTAAGAAAACATAAATTCAATAAACCGAACAGAACCAATAATATATATATATATATATATATATAACTAAATAGTACCAAAGATATTAATGAACATGATTAAATAGTACAAAAAATATGAATCAAATTGACCATTGGATTCTTTAAGCTTTCATCAACCAGAACAAAATAAAAAAAAATAATTACCAAAAAAATAAATTAAATCTGACAGAAATATGTGCCAAATGGTTACCACTGAGTATCCCACATATTATTTTGGAATTTTCCAATCCCACTGATTATTAAATTTTTTTTATTGTTTATTAACCAATTTAAATTTTATTGTTTATTAACCGATTTTGCAAATTTTGAAATAAAAGTATCATTAATTAAAACAGATTAGAATTTAAACAGATATATTTAAAATTTTGAAATAAAATTTGTTTTAAAAGTTGCATAAATGAATGATCACTTAATGAGCTGTACATCATTTAATAGAGAATTAACAATAATTATTACAAAACAACAATAACTATAAATAAACATATGCAATTACTTAATATTGACCTAGATAGCAGGTTAACAAATCACCTACTATTATAGGAAAAAACTTAGGCTTATCTATACATTAGGTGTGCTATAATAAAATCCATTATAAAATACTTTTATCTTCTAATTAAGTTTTTAAATAAAAAAACTATTCTGTAATTGCTCTTATTAGAAATTAAATTCAATGCCCTTTAAGCATTTATTGTTTCTCCTAAAATTATTTGCTGATACAAAAGTACTCTCATTAGTCTTATATTGAATAAGCATCAACGACATTCATTTGTAATTTTGCCCCTCACCTCGACCTTCACTGTGAGATAATTGCTAATAGATCTTAACTAACATAAGCCAATAAGGGTATTTAGGATTACTGTTAGATATTTGAAAAGGTTGTTTAAATTTTTTTTAATTTAATTGATTAATTTTTTTAATTTTTTATAAACTGTTTTTTCAAAAACTGTTTCTGAAAAAAATATCTATTTACCTGTTTTTCTGCAAAAACAGCTTTCAAAACTCAAAAAACTTAAAAATAATTTTTTTTTTTCAAAAAACGCTTTTATCAAACTCAATACCAAACGAGTTCTAAACTAGAAAAAATGGCTAAGCAATATGTGTAACATTTTGATCAACATTTTATCTGCCAAAACCAATTGGTAAGAAGGATTTTTCTTTTTTTTTTTTTTATAATTACTAATCGAAATTAAATAATTTCAATATGTGTTAATAATAAATTAGAGGATTAGGAATGTAATTAACCCATGATCAAACATGTTCACAAATTTAAAAACCAAGCGTATACTTATTTTTTTATTCTTTCCATAATTGGTGGAGCGTGTTAAAAAAGAAGCGCGTGAAGTTGCCATTTGGAATCTCACAATCGGACAAAACTCTATGTCGCCACGATAACCTCATTTTCTTCAATTTTACTAATCAAAGAATTCGAGTCGCCACCTAACCGGCTGACCCCTGACCAAAAACCCAACCGAACTTTACCTACCGGACCGTTCTCTCCCCTCTATGTTACGTCCCTTCTACGCCACATAAACTGTTTCTTCCCTTAAAAATATAGGGCTTTTGACCGCCACAATGGAACCATCTCCTCCATCTTCAGCTACACCTCGACGGACGAAGCTTGACGAGATGGAAATTTACCCGCCGGTGGTGGAAGACCCTTCGTCTTCAGCTCTCTGGGACTGGGACGATCTTCTCGACTTCAACGTCGACGATCACTTTCCGGTGTCGTTCGATTCCGTCGACACTCCGACAACTATCCTGCCGCCGCTCAATCCTATCGAGACAACTCAAGTTCAAGATCGAATCAGAAAGCGCGACCCGAGGATGACCTGCTCCAATTTTTTGGCGGGCCGTGTCCCCTGCGCTTGTCCCGAGCTTGATGAGAAGTTAGAGGAGGAAGGTGTGCCTGGTAAGAAGCGTGTCCGTACGACCCGGTACAGTATGGGTACTGTTCGGTGTCAAGTACCGGGTTGCGGGGCTGATATTAGCGAGCTTAAAGGGTATCATAAGAGGCATAGGGTTTGTTTACGTTGCGCGAATGCAAGTTCTGTTGTACTTGATGGGGAGAATAAAAGATACTGTCAACAGTGTGGCAAGTAAGCTCTTTTGCCAATTTTTGCATTTGAACCTATGTTCTACTCGATTAATTGTCTTATTCTCATTTGCGCAGGTTTCACTTGTTGTCCGATTTTGACGAAGGCAAACGGAGTTGTAGAAGAAAATTAGAGCGTCACAATACTAGACGGCGAAGAAAGCCACATGATTCCAAGGGTACAGTTGATGAAGAACCGCAAGGGGATCTGCGTAGTGAAGATACTACGTGTGATGGTGAAGCTTCAAAAGGTTTGAACTAATTAGTTTTGCTTCGATGTAAATGCTTGTTGGCTATTAATCTAACGTGATTTTCTGTGAATTACAGATTGTCAGATAGTTGAAAAAGAAACATTGGTTGAGTCTGAAGATGGGAATATTTCCACCCTTCATTCGGCTCTCAATTCCCAAAATCTCAATAGCGATAGTGGGGTGTCTGTTGAAACCCAGAAGGATGGTGGAAAAGATGATTCCAAATTGTCGTTTTCCCCTTCCAATTGTGATAATAAGAGCTTTTACTCATCCATGGTTGGTCTTCGCTGATTCATTCTATGCTCTCCATCCTGCATTGAAATTTGTTTGCATATTATTTTGTAAGCTCAGGAGTTATACATCTAGCTTAATATATGAATTTTTCTTCTAGTGCCCAACAGGTCGGATCTCTTTCAAGCTCTATGATTGGAATCCGGCAGAATTTCCTAGAAGGCTTCGACACCAAGTATTTTAAAGAATTACTATTACAGTTTAGTATATGAAGGGAATACATTTTCAAATGGCCAAGGATATTAGGGATGGGTTGACATATGGTTATTTGTTTTTACAGATATTCGAATGGTTGGCCAGCATGCCAGTTGAATTGGAGGGATATATACGCCCTGGTTGTACAATATTGACTGCATTTCTTGCAATGCCAACGTTTATGTGGGCAAAGGTAATAATATATAGATGACTTCTACGAATTCTGAGTTTAAACAAATTCAGTGGGATCAAATAAATTTATTACTGTATCATTATGGTTCTGAACCTGAGAGTCTGGTCTTGCTCAATGAAGTTTCTTCATTTTTCACTTAACCTTTCTTTGCAGGGTTTATTACTCAATGAATCAATATGTAACTGAACTTGAGCAATTTCTTAGTTGGTTTTCTGTGCATATGCAAGTGTGGAAACAGTTGAATGTTTAGATGCCCATAATCTTTGAGCTAGAATACTTTGCCAGATGTGTCGTACTGAAAGATGCTTTCCATTTTAGAATTTTGTTCAGCTATCTCATTTGAAATTCTGCTTTCTGCTTACTTTGTTGCTTTAATTCCTCAACACTTTATGAAACTGACAACATTTCTTCAGTATCTTGTTTTCAATTCCTTTCATGTGATTATTTTAAAGAATGATGTTAGTATTATAGATACCATGATTTCCATTTTGATCAATCCAATTTTATATATGAAGATAAAGTCAATGTTGCACAGTCCTATCGGTGAGCTCTGAATATTCATTCAAAGCCATGCAGCTGTATTTAGAACTCAATTGCATTGTTTCTGATATCCAATATACATCGTGCATTCTTCAAGAAAGTTATTGCTATTGATGCTTGACTGTAGATATCATTTTGTATCATCAATGAATATGCTATTTAAGACAACTATTTATCCTTTTTTATGAATTTTATCAGTTTTTGGCAGAATTCACGTACGTTTACTCCAATTTTTGTTATGTCAAGCAGTTATTTGAAGATCCTGCATCATATGTCCGTAATTTTGTTATTGTACCTGGAAAGATGTTGTCCAAGAGGAGCCCCATGCTTGTTTATCTGAATAACATGGTCTTCTATGTGTTAAAAGGTGAGATAATATTGCTTACATTCAACTGTCTTTTTCATGTCTCATTGCTTCACTTTCCTTTTTAATTTTTTAGATTAGTAGTTTTCTTTTGGTGCTCTGTCTTGATATGTTACTGTCATAGGAATTCTGCTTTTTATCAGATTACTGCGAGCTACCTTGTAGGGAAGTGGGGATGAAAAGTGATTTATGTAACTACTACCAGAAGATTTCCGATGTGGAAGTGTGTTTGCCATGACCATCTTTATTTCTTGTGTTATTTGACATATATAGCATCTGTTTTAGAACTTACGATTCTTGAACCTTTCGTGGTCATTTACTTGCTTACGTAGAATGTGTTCATTTCCCTTTTATTTACTTTCGCTCAGACATATATGAATCTTTATATGGACTTGATTTTACATTCACTACGTGTTCTGCATTTTCTATTTAAGGTCAAACCTATTTTTTTTCTTTTTTGTCCATTTAGATGGAAATACAATGATGAAACTGAACATGGAAGGGCAGGCCCCAAGACTTCACTATGTCCATCCAACATGCTTTGAAGCTGGGAAGCCCATAGAGTTTGTTGCTTGTGGAAGTAATCTGTTGCAACCCAAATTTAGGTATGGTTATTCATCCAAACTTAACATATGCAACTTTTGTTTTCTATCCTTGTTTAATTTGACTATTTGTTTTATGCTTTGCCCTAGTGCCTCATTTTTGCTAACGTTTAGTTCAAGTACTTATGTTTCTTCACTGAATTTTTCTAGAATGCATGTATACTCTTTGGTTGAATTTTAGGTTGAGGGAAATGTGATTAAATTAGATGGCTGTTGTGTACATTATTATGCTCATTCTTTGTGTTTTAATATGTCTCCATGTGTCTTTTCTTAATGCACATGTTTTCACTTATCAGTAATTTATCAAAAAAAGAAGGTACATTATCTTGGTGCTGCATGCATTATAATGTCTACTCGTTTACCCTTCTCAACTAGCAGTTACTAAGATCTCTATTATAGTTAGATGAAGAAACTTTTGCCTGTGTAGTGTTCTTCTAATAGTAATGCATCTGTTAGAGAATGCACACTGATCCTTGTATTGCTTTCTGCATCTCTACATGCAAAAGATGCTCTTAAAAGAAATCAAAGCTTTTTGAGTAGCTTCTAAAGGTTAGTTTATTGGAAGATACGTATTTCTCAACAGGGCTGTTCTCTGTTGGAGCTTATTTAAATCATTAAATGACATGTAATTTGTTTTTTTTTTCATAGTTATTTAAATGAGATGTCAATTCTTTGCAACTGCATGCTTCTTTCATTGTTAACAGAAACATGTTACTAGTGTTATTAACTCTGAATTCGTAGTTAGCACATAATCCATTACAGAAAATTGGGCCTTAGCATCTGCATTTTCCTTTGCTTGATTATAATGTCTTTCTGGCAGTTCATTGTGAATATGAATAAGTTGCCAGGTAGGGTAATGGTGGACATCCTCACACTAGTTTAAAGTAGGAATGCTATATGGAGTTGTTTATGTGAGTTGTATCATCAGCCTTTTAATATCTTAATACAAATGCGTTTGAGTCTAATGCAGTTCAAAACAAAAAGTGAAACTTGGAAGTCCTTTTGTGTTGCTTTTATTTCATTCAAATTGGTTAATATTGCTTTAACTTTTAGAAGGCGTCTTTTTTATCTTATTTTATTTATTTTTATATACTGCTGATACATGTTATGAAATTGATTCCTTCAAAACTTCATATTCTTGCATTATGTTCCTGTACAACTGTTTTCACGTATTTCACTTTTGTTGTTGTTGAAATCTTGAACTGTAACAATATGCAGTCTGATGAGCTTTTTTTTATTGGCAGGCTTCTGGTATCATTTGCTGGGAAATATCTTGCATATGATTATTGTGTAGCATTACCACATGGTGACACTGAAGGATGTTCTGACCCCAGCCATCAATTGTGCAAGATATTTATCCCACATGTTGAGCCCAATCTGTTTGGTCCTGCATTTGTTGAGGTACATCTCGAGCTTTGCTTTTTATGCTTCATTGGACATAAATCATTTTGCACAATGAGCATAGTCGGTAATAGCTCTGGTGTTTTGCTGAGCCTTTAACATGCAAGACACTTTTGTGTCATGCAGTGCTTTTAAGAATAAATGTTATTTCCCTTCTTCTTGTGTTTTTGGAAAAATGCTTGTCTGTGGACATTATATTTTATTGTTTTGATGTGTTAAATTATAGCTAGTTTGTAATGCTTCTTGGCTGTTTCAGATAATATCATTAACCTGCAATTGGTTCTTCTAATTTTAGCAAAAGCACCACATTCCTAGCTATCCAGTTAAGTGTTGACCTACTTGAAATTGTTTTGCACCTGTGAATGTTCTGTGCAGATTGAAAATGAAAGTGGCTTATCAAACTTCATTCCCATACTCATTGGGGATAGAGACATTTGTTCTGAAATGGAAATAATTCAGCAGAAGTTTTATGCATCGTATAAGTCAAAAGGTTCAGAGTGTGAGGTTTCTGCTCAAAGACAAATGGCATTTTCAGAATTTGTTACAGATGTAGCATGGTTATTAAAAAAGCCTTCATCAGAAATCTTTCAGCAAAATATGAGCTCTTTTCAGATTCAGGGACTCAATTTTTTATTGAATTTTCTGATACAACATGAATCAACTGCCATTTTAGAAAAAATTTTACTAAATCTAAAAATCTTACTGGCTAAAATGGAGATAAGTAAGATGGCTAATGGCAGTATCGATGCTGATATGAGAATGTTAATTAAATGTATGGATTCTGCCAGTAATATTCTTCATCAAATTAAGGAAAGTGATGGTTTAGCCTTTGAGTCGGAATATTCTGCACAGGAAAGGAATTCTGGAAGATGCTCTGATACTGACATGCCTTCGGTTCCTTCATGCACCATTGAGGTGGGTGTTAACTTGTATTTACAGGTTGCTCTGTTTTCAATGGATTTGAAATTCAAAATTCTGAAGTGTAGCTTGTCATATGTTCTGTGTTGATTTTTTGGGTCGTTATTAGTTGATACTTTTGTGTGTGTTTTAAATATGCTGGAATCTGCATTTACACAAGAAGGGTCCAAAAGGGACTATTGTTGATTTTTAAAGCTTTGTGAGTTGCAAGTTTTGGAAAACAAATCTAAGATGCGGCTTTTAAACTCAGCTCACTGATTATTTTCCTGTGAGATTTTGTTGATGTTATTTGGTGGATTTTTTTTTTAATTTTCTTGAATTTTGGAACATGGCTTTGCTTTTCCTAGAAATTGTTGGTCACAAGTTTTATAGGTTTTTCTTCATTTCTTTATGGAATAATTTGGCTTTATTCTAACTAAATCAATGCATAGTATTGTTCTTAAAGGACCCGCTGTATTATATGTAGTATCAATGTTATGAAATATTGATATTCAATAATGTTTGCTAGTCAAAAGATTTTCGGAATGTGGAACTTTTTTCTTAGCTTTTCTATTCATGGTTGCTATGATAAGGAAATTTTAAGTGGTCCGCTGTCATATATCTGAACATTTTTGTTCTCTTTCCATATTATTTTAGTAGTCTGGATATTATTTTGTACTATTGTATTATTCCCATGAGGATTTTTATGGTATTTCTTTATCTTGCAGGATTTGGAGAAGAGCTCAAATGGCAAGTTGGAAGTTAGAAGTGACGAGGTCCCCCTTTTGAGAAAAGAGATTTTGATGAATGTGAACCACATTGAGGGAAGGCCAAACGAGTCGTGTAGTCTCATTTTTTCTAGCAGAGTCTTGAAGTATCGTCCTGCAGTATTTTTAATTGTTACAGTTGTTGTTTGTGTTGGATTATGTGCCATCATCTTCCACCCTAACCATGTTAGCAAGCTTGCAGTGTCTATCCGCAGATGTTTGACAGACTGATGCTAACAATCAGTGTGTGCATCGAATTGCTTACCCTATACATTATTTTGTACACTGTGTTTAGATCAATTAAGCTGGCTCATGCTTTAGCGAGGGGCTTCATTTCTGACCTCTCTCTTCTCAGTGTTAGTAGATGGTACTTGGTAGTTATTTATGCAGCCTCACTACGTAATGCCTTTGAATGCCACTCACCCTTGTGGATGCATCAAAGGCAACAGATAGCATTTCCAATTGCTATGAGTTAGTTTTCCTTTTTCTTGGAAGGAGATGACAATTCTTTGTTAATATCTTATTGACTTGAAGTTCATGTATTATCTGTCTTTTTTTTTTTTTTTTTTTTTTTTAATGAAGAGGAAACAGTTGGGGGATTTCTCCTTGTAATTGTAATGTAATGGTACATTGAAATAAGAACTGCCTTATTTAAACGTTGGAACAATGAATGCAACCAAATATTGAGTGCATGTCTGATGGCAGCATTAGATAATTCAAAAGGTCATTGTCCTAGGAGAGAAGGGTTCTTGCTATTGGGTTCTTATATTGAGTAAATGTCTGATTGCAGCATTAAGATTTTATTTGATTATAATGATAAGATGTGATGTATAAAAAAATGTGTAGATTAATTCTATAGACCCATCTTTTTTTTTTTTTTTTCTTTTTTTAACTAGATGCTATTTTAAAAGAAAAATATAAAAGAAAAATTCAATAATGTATAATATCATGAAGTTGATGAAGCAGGCAACTTCTGGGCTTCATGCTCGGATGAGGATTATAATTTTTTTTTTATTTTTTGCAATGTGATAAAAATGTTATAAGAAATATAGTTATAGCCCATGTCCCTTTGTAAAGCATGTCATATTGTCATAACCTAGTTACAAAATTTTTAAATGTTTAATACATCATAAAATGGGCATACATATATATTTTTTAATTTTAATCTATTAATTAAATCCTTAAATTCAAATTTGATTCTATTAATTAAGTTCTTTTTATCCTAGAACCGACTAAATCCAGCTCTAATACCACTAAATGTAACACTCTCTGCCGTTTTGTATATCAGTTGATTACAATGACACTACATCCTATTACAAATCTCATGTGTATATATATGGATAATAATCATAATAGTATTACACACTGAAAATGACTACAGAACTTCTAAAACACTTTATTAGCTGAGTGGAAAACCTTTACAAAATTGTTCTTAAAATATACATATTCCAACCCTAGTGGGTGTGGCTCAAAATATTATGTTGTTCTAGATATGGGTCCACTAATTTTTGTGGTTTAATTAGTATTGAGAGCGTACTTTTGAGAAGTTAATAGAATAAAAAAATGAAAATAAATATTAAATTTGGACCATCAAAAGTTCTTAGTGTTAGTTAATTCAAAATTAGAGAACTTAATATAACAAAAACTTATTTGACAGGCTCCCTACCCAAAAGAGAAAAAAAACTTAATTGACAGGCTATCAATAGATATGGGAACCATTAAAAAAAATAAATAAAAAAAATACTATAGCAAAAGAGGAGAATTAATTAGACATGTGTTTCATTTAAATTATTTTGGGCCCCAAAGTGTTTATATAGATAGTATTTTGGTATTGTGTTTTATTTCGAAAAAATTTTAATTTTAATTTTTGTTGAGTTTTGAAAAAAGAAAAATAGTTAATTAAAACAGATTTAAAAAAAAAACAGTTTATAAAAAATTAAAACAATCAGTTAGTTAAATTAAAAAATTTTAAATCTATTTTTAAACATCCAATAACAATTTTAAACATCCCTTTAAAAGGAATTTCTTGTAATTTTATATTGCATTATTTATGTAACAAGTATATCATTTTTTTTATTAAATCTTATATTAAATTTCAAGCAGTCAATACGCACTAAAAAAAAGTCATATAGTATTCTGTTACTGATTATAAAGTATTCGAAAATTATTCAACTTATAAATTTAGGGGTTCATTTTAAATATAAAAAACCAATATTTTTTCTTCACAAATTTGTGTATTTTTGTATAATAAATCATTTTTACGTTTGGTGTGAAATTTTCAGTTTTAGTCTACAAAGCTTAATTGTATAATTAATCTGATTTAATATGATTCAATTATATTTCTTATAATAAAAATGTGTCGACAGGTCTACTTCTTTCAAATGAATAATATATATATATATATATATATATATATATATATATATATATATATATATATATATATATATATATATATATATATATATTCTGTTCTTATTTAATAATTTTTTTGGTATTAAATAAAAAGATTTTATGTAAAATTATTTGAAAAAGTGTAAGACAATGAGCCTAGATTTTATGTAAAATTAATCACGTTATATTTTATTTTGTCAAGGTAATTACGTTAGAATAATAATTTATTAATTTGATTAGTTATAAAGGAATTCAGATAAATATTATCTTTCGTCAGTGATTTTGTGTTGGCTATTTTTAATTTTCTCAATAATATCTTCATAAGTACCTCATCCAAGTTTTTTTTAGAGAAATGATATTGTTATCGAATTTCAATTTTGAAGAAATCAAAAAGAAAGAAAGAAAGAAAAAAAATTTCTCCAATTTCAAAGCATATATATATAATCATATTTGGTGCTTAATTACTTGCAACTTTTTTATTTTTAATTTGTTTGGCCTTTTCTTTATTGTTTCATTTTTTAACTGAAGAAGAAAATAATAAATATGGCAATAGGGGAATGCAAAGATGAAGAAAAAGGGGAAATTAATAACAATGAAGACTAGCAAAATCGACTATTAATCCAAGAAGAAGACTCATGATGAGGAGAATGGATCCATTGGAATTGCTCTGCTTTGCACATTTGTTGCTGTTTGTGTTAATTTGGCTCTTGTGTAAGTTCTTGTATCTCTTGTAATTTTGAGCTCTTCTTATTGCATTTTTCTGCATGTTTTTTCCCCTCTCTTGGGAGGGAACAAAAAAAAAAGAATAAATAAAAGAAAACACAATTAAATAGAAAAAAAAAAGCTGAAAAAAGCTAAGGTCTTAGCTAATGTTATTATTTTTGGCAGGTGGGCGACTCAGCCCCAACTCAATCTGCAATCATGGAAGATCTTCATCTTGGTACAGACCAGGTTGGCCTATTTTTTTTCTCCTTTTTTCTTTGTTGATGACAGAAAGAAATTAGTAATTACTCAAAAATTGCAACTAAAATTAATAACATGTTTTCAATTTGCAGTACTCCATGTTTGGCTCTATTCTAACAATTGGTGCAATGCTTGGGGCTTTTATAAGTGTCCCCATCGCAGACTACATTGGCCAAAAAAGGGTACTCTCTATTTTCAATTTCAACCCATAAAAAGTTGAAAAATTTCTTACCTAAAAAAGTCCTCATAATAAGAATTTTAGTAAAAAAGTCTTAAGTACTCTACAATTTACTTAATATAGTTAAAACAAGTCACATCTATGTGTGATGGTTGACTAAAGATGATACTGGTTGATGTGATGCCCTTTATTCAGCAATGGTGAGTTGGAAGAAGATGTATGTATCAATGGTGAATGTCAATGAGATTTTCATTCGGCAAATTGTCATAAATCCTGAAAGTGTGAGGGCTCGTTGCTTGGATATATTTATTCTACTCTTAGAAATATGATAATCAGGCTGTATGGGTTTTACTGCTATGAGTTTCTTGTGTTTAAATCTTGGAACTAAAGTTGCTGATTAAGAGAGAAATTGGTCTATTTCTAGGGTTATGCTATATCAAAGATTCAAAACAAGCAGCAGCAATGGAGAGGATTTCGGTTAATATATTGAATTGAAGGGTGCTGGTTTAAACACTTGAAAGTTTGATAATGGAAATTCAAGAGTTCCTCATTGAAGGATTTGGAGATTTTTACTTTATCATTAATGTTTCACATAGTTTTTTTTTTGGTTAAAAGTAAATAATTTCAGCCACCGACTGCTGAAATCTTTGAAAATTGAACTGAATTTTCTTTTTGTTGAAACATTTGCGGCATTGTGCCTGTAAAAAAAACATAAATAAGCCTCATTTCAGTACAACAAGATTTGAGCAAGTGAGAGCAAATATGAGAGGAAAAAAAAAGAGAGAAAAAATATTTATTATTTTTCTAATTTTTATGAGGGAATGTATTTGTTATCTCTTTAATTATTAGAAAGAATGTGCAATCTCTTATTTATTTCATAGTGAATTATTCTATTTTTATCCATAGTTTTTATCCTGATTTGATTGAAATTTTCTACGTAAAATATGTGTGTTCCATTTTATCTTTAATTTTTCAAAAATTATTAGCTCTCTACTCTATCCGGTCTTTATTTTCTCAACAAATGGTATCAGAGTCTGACTTTGGTGTAATATCTACTTTGTCACATCTGCGAGTTAGACCCTGACCGTATACATGTACTGTAGTCGTTTATACTACAGTATAGAGGCGTACGATCGGAGTCTAAATACAGATAAATACATAAAAATTTAATTATATTAATATGATAAAATGAATAGAAATTTTATGAAATGAAACAATGCAATTTCGTGTTATGCATGCAAATCGAGACGACAGTCCGAGTCGAAAAATGAGTTTTTTGCTCGGTAGTAAAATTATAATTTAAGCATACCCAAAATATGAAAAATATTATTTTAAGGTCATAGGAGAGTTATAAGGTGAAATTTTAAGGTTAAGGGTTTGAATTATGGAAATAAGATCCTTAGTACAGATTTACAGTATGATATTTCAGATCAGGAGTTAGAGAAATGCGATCACGATTACAATGGAGTCGATGTGATCGAAATTTAATTTTAAAATTTTTAAAACTGATAAATTAGAAATCGGACTACGGATGAATTTTTACGGATCAAATTAAAAAAATAATTAACTCGTAAAAACTCGATTTTTGCACCGGTGGTCATTTTGTAAAATCGAAGAGATTGTTTTGAAGAGAAATTTATTTTATAATTTTTAAAATATTTAATTTGATGAAATTGAGTTGTTTAGATATTGAATTTTGGAGAATTAAAATTAATTATGAAGAAAAACGAAGAAAATTTTTGATTGGTTGAAAATTTTTTAAGTCAAAATTAATGAAAATGTGATTGGGTCATGTGTCAATGTTATGAGATAATTAATTATGCTATTGACCAATGAGGAGATGGATTAAGGAATTAATTGTAATTAATTAAGTTAATTAGGGGTATATATATAAGAATAATTAGAAATTCAATAAAAAAAATCACAAAACTCATATTCTTCCTTCTCTCCTCCATGGCCGAGAATCTCAAAGCCCCAAATTCCTTAAGTTCTTCAATTTTTCTTCGTCCCATCATATTAATCACCAATTAAAATGATTAAGGTTAGATTAGTGTGGGGAAAAAGAGATAAAGGGTGAAATTTTGGCAAAAAGAGAAATCAAAGAATTTCTTGATAACCATTTGAAGAAGGTGAGATTTTGTTCATTTCTTCATGTGATTTTGTTGGTTTAATTATTTCCATAATTATTTATTTAATTGTGGTGTGATTTTGTGATATTTGGTTGATGGAAAAATTAGGGTTTATTGCAAAAATCTTGAAAAATTAATGAAGAGAGTAAGGCTTGAGGATGATGGATTGAGTGAAGAATTGATGAAAATAAATTTTAGGAATTTTTGTGGAATGTTAAGAGAATTTCCATAATTATGGTTAAATTTTGGAAAAATTATTTTGGAGGAATTTTGCCTTAAATTGAAGATAATGGAGTTAATTGGAGTGTATGGAAGTAGAAAATAAATTTTGGGATGGAAGAAAAATTTAGTACGATTTTTGGGAAATTTTTAGATTTTTTAGCCTAATTATGAAAAAATTTATTGGGAGTTGTAGAATATTATTTTGGTGAAATTGATGATGGAAAATGAAAGAAAATGAGTTAGAGTGATGATATGAATTTATTTGGAATTTTTAGAGTATTTATTGAATTAATGAAAATTCTTGAATTGGAAAGGGACACTAGAAGAATAAAAGAAATAAATGGAAAAAAATAGTTTTGGATGCAGAAAAATAAAGAAAATAAATTATTATAAAAAAAATTAATATTTGAATTTTTGGTCGCACCGGAAAGCGTAATGACGACCAAAACCGGAATTTATGCATTAAACATGCATAATAAGAAAATTTTAAATTATAGGATCTTGATATTCGTGAGAGCGGAAAATTTAAATTTTGCTAGATTTTATGTCGTAATGGGTTCAATAGCTAATCGAAAATTTTTTATCTCTAGTCACGACGTTGAACCAGACGCCAACCCGAAGTAAAGGGAAAGAGCCGGCCGATACGGACAGAGCGTAAAGAGGTTAGTGCAACTACTTTTATAATATTAGTCATATAAATATATTTTATGTGAAAATTAGAATTTTTGCAATTATTGAGTTGAAAATATATTTTTGTATTTCAGAAAATTTAAATGTTAAAAATTCTATTTGATGATAATTATTTTGGTATGAAAAGAATATTTATAAATTTTATGAAAAATGAAGTGAATTATAAATATGAGAAATTTTTCCACATGTTAGCCTAGACGTGAACTAGGGTATTGTTGGCATGCCAATAGGGTATAAATTATGGTCCTGTGCATTTTTGTGGACCAATAAAATATTGTGATCCTGTGCATTTCTGTGGATCACTTGATACATTTTTCAGTCATGTATATTTCTGTGGACTGAGTCATATTACATTTGGATCCTGTGCATTTATGTGGATCCTAAATTGAGATGTAATATGATACACATTTGATTCCCTATAAGCAAGTGTAGAATATCACAATATGTGGGTATACGAAAAAAACTATTATTTTATTTATAAAAAGGATATTCAAAATTTGAATTGATTATATTTTAAGAACATGTTTTATTTTAATGACTATTATTATAAGAATTTTTGCACCACTGAGTTATATACTCAACGCGAGAATTTGTTTTCTCTCGCGTAAGTTACCAAATTAGCAAAGAGCGTCCAGACTGGTAGATAGAGACGCTGATTGGGGATCCGCATTATGGAGCACAACAGTAGCAGTGGTAGCCACCCAGAGCGGGTTGGTCTTTTTATTATATTTTGATATGTATATATACAAGTTTTTAAATTTCATTACAGCATGTATATAAATAAAATAAAAATGTATGTATGTATAATATTTTAGTATATATTTTTTTAAAATTTCTTATATTAGATATGTTTAAAAGTAAAGAAGTATTTTTGGAGAGTTTTATTTTCTGTAGCACTTCTTATCCGTCCGGTATACGGAAGGGTAAGAGGTGTTACATACTTATTGTATACTTAGTGGTTGTGATTAATAAGTAGATCCCCACATCAAATAATAAATTAGATTATTATTTATTCTTAAAAGTTGTTATAGATGTAATGTCAACAAAACTTAAGATCTAGAAATTCAATAGGAGTAACTGTCTGATGGGCTATTAGTGAAAGACCATTAGAATCCAAAGATGATATTAAGTTGAATAAGATGGATAAAAATGCCATTGTAAATTTCCATCTTGTATTAGTAGATGGATTATTATTAAGAATAGAGGAGAAGAAAACCGCAAAAGAAATTTAGGATCATCTCATAAAGCTATATGAGTTTAAGCCACTTCACAATAAAATTTTTCTTAAGAGAAAATTGTATATTCTATGAATATCAGAATCTACTTTAGTGACAGAGCACATTAATATTTTGAATACTCTATTTTCTCAACTCACATCACTGGATTATAAAATAGATTTAACTAAAAGTACTGAACTTCTATTTCAAAGTTTACCTGATTCGTACTACCAATCTAACAAACAATATCCTCATAGATTATCTGAACTTTGATGATGTTGCAACTGCTATTATTGAAGAAAAAAATTGGGCAAAAATTGAGCAAAAATAGAAAAGACAAATTGACAAGTTCGTATCACATAGAGACCCTAACAGTGATGAGAGAGAGATCAAAAGAACATGACTTAAGTGGAAAGCAATATCAATGTAGATCAAAGTTGAGAAGCAATAAGAACTTAAAATGCTACCATTATGGCAAAAAATGTCATTTGAAGAAGCATTGATGGAGTTTAAATAAAAAAAACTATAATCCTCAAGTAAATATTGCAAACACATCTAATAAGGGTGATGTTTTGTGTTGTGAAGTAGCGACAACTAGTGAAAATAGAAAAATATTTATTGATGTGTATTCATTGAACATGATCTCTCGAAGAAAATGATTTTATCAATATGAACCTTAAAGATTGTTGATATTGAAACTATCAAGTTGAAGTTTTATGATGACACATTATGTATTATTCAACAAGTGGGACATGTGGAAGACCTGAAAAAGAACCTATTGTTAGGTTAACTAGATGACTTTGATTGTAGAATTGAAGCTGAAAAATGAATCATGAAGGTGATTTGATGAACACTTGTATTAATGAATGGAGAAAAAAATACTGACAATTTGTACATATTGAAGGGAGTGTCTTTACTAGAAGTAGAAACATTAGTTGCTTCAAGTAATTCAAGTGAAAAATCTGAAATAGTGCAACATTAGAAACTGGGATATATGACTGAGCAAAGAATAAAAATTTTTGCAGAGCAAAATCTACTTCCAGATCTCACACTAAAGTGTTCTTACCCTTTTGTAAATATTGTATAATAATTAAGTAATACAAATTAAAGTTTATAAGCAACTTCTAAAAGTAAAAAAAATTTAGAATTATTTCACTCTGATATATGACAAGCACCAATTACATCTATGGAAGGAGCAAAATATTTTATATACTTCATAGATAATTATTCTAGAAGATGTTGGATTTATCCTATCAAGAAGAAAACATATGTTTTTAGTTATTCTAAACGTAGGTAGAACTAGATTCTGGAAAGAAAATCAAGTATCCAAGGATAGATAATGGAAGAGAATACACTAGTCATGAGTTTGCTGAATTTTACAGTCAAGAAAACATTAAAAGACAATTCACTACAACATACACTTCTCAACAAAATGGAGTGCAAAAGTGGATGAACAAAACCTTGTTAGATAAAACAAGAGTAATGTTGGGAGCTGCAAATTTACAAAATTTCTTCTGGGCAAAACAGTAAATAATGTTTGTTATGTGATAAATTGGGTCCCATCAACAATAATTTGATTAAAGACACTGATAGAGATGTGAACTGAAAAGAAGATAGACTATTTAAATCTTCATATATTTGGAAGTCCTATGTATGTGATGTACAATGCCTAAGAAAATATAAAGCTGGATCTAAAAACTAGAAAATATCTATTATTGAGATATGCTGATAAAGTAAAGAGATATTGCCTGTGGGATCCCATTACCCACAAGGTTATAGTCATCAGAGATATTATCTTTTTAGAATATAAACTACATAAAGAAGAAATTGATGATAACACGGTGAAAAAAAATACAGAGACAATGGTAGTACACATGGAAAAGAAAATTGAGCAAAATAATTTTTTTGAAGCGGCACCAGAGCATTAGAACAAAGAACTAGTGGTTTTTGAGACACTAAAATCTCAACTGTCAGATTGTTCCAAAAAACAACCAGGTTAGTACTCTGAGTATATTATGAAGAGTAATATTGCATACTATTTTCTAACAGAAGATGAAGAGCCATCAACTCTTCAAGAAGCATTGAACAATTCAGATACATCTCAGTAGATGACAATAATGTAGGAGGAAATAAAAGCTCTTTATTAGAATAATACTTGGAAACTTATTTCGTTACTGCAAGGAAAAAAGCCTATTTGAATAAAAAAAAGAAAATAGAGTTTGACTTGTAGGTTGAACAAAAATTTGTATGGTTTCAAATAGGTGCCGAGGTGTTGGTATAAAAAATTTTATTCCTTTATCATGAACATTAGATACAATAAACTTAATGCATACCCTTGTGCATCTTTCAAGAGATTTGATAGAAATAGTTTCATCATTTTGCTGCAGTATGTAAATGATATATTGGTAGTAGGTCTCAACAAAAATCATATTGTAAAATTGAAGGTACAATTGATTAGTAAGTTTAAAGTAAAGGACATGAGACTAGCAAACAAGATTATAAGGATGTAAATTCACCGAGATAGAAATAATAGAAAGATTTGACTTTCTTAAAAGAATTATTTGAAGAAGATCTTGCAACATTTCAATATGTAAGATTGTAAGTCGATTTTTATCCAATTTCTTATTAATTTCAAGTTATCTTTCAGTATAAGTCCCAATACAGAAGTAGAGGGGATGGAGATATCTCGAGTACTATATGCATCAATAGTGGAAAGTTTAATATTTACTATAATTTATACAAGACAAGACATTGTATAAGCAGTGAGAGTGATTAGTTGATACATGACGAATCTTGGTAATGAGTATTAGAATGAAGTGAAAATGGTTTTAAGATACATCAAGAGGACCACAAATGTTGTATTATGTTATGGGGATCAAACTTTATTGTTAGAGGATATGTTAATTCAACTTATACAGATGATCTTGACATAAACAAATCCACCATTAGATATGTGTTTGTACTTACTGACAAAGTTGTAAACTTGGTTTCAAAGTTGCAGTCAGTTGTAGCTACGTTAACAATAGAAACATAATATGTAACAGCTACACAAGTTAGTAAAGAAGTAATTTAGTTAAAAATTACATTGGAGGAACTTAGACACGAATAAGAGAAAATTTCTTTATTTTATAATAGTTAAAGTGTTTTACATCTTACAAAAAATTCAATTTTTCATTCAAAGACAAAACACATTCGAGTGCAGTACCATTTTGATTGTAAGAAAGTAGAGAAAAAAACAGTAGATATGCAGAAAACTCATACAGAAGAGAAACTCATATTTTATAACTAAATTAGTTATTTTTGACAAATTTAATTGGTATCGATTCTCTAGCGGGCTAATAAAAACATAAGTGTAAAGATAAGGAAAAAAGAATAGTGTGAAGATATGATTGACGCAATCAAATTTTCAAGTGAAAGATTTATTGAAAGTCAATAATTTCAGCAATCGAAATAAGTAATTGAAATCTTTGAAAATTGAATTTTTTTTTTGTTGAAAAATTTGCATCCTTGTGCCTATAAAAAAAAATTCAAACAAGCCTCATTTCAGCATAACAAATTTTAAATAAGTGAAAACAAATATAAGAGAGAAAAAAAATGGAGAGATAAAAAAAATATTTGTTATTTGTTATTCTTATAATTTTTGAGAGTGTATTTATTTTTTCCTTAATTATTAGAGAGAAGGTGTATTTTTTTTATTTTTTTCGTAGTAAATTCTTCCATCATTGTTCATGATTTTTACCTTTATTTGTTTAAAAATTTTTCATGTAAAATCGGGTAAATTACACAAACGGTACCACAACAATATGACACTTAATAACACAGTACTTAAATTATTATTTGTAACAGAAAAATACTTAAATTATTATTTTGTAACACAAAAGTACTTGACGTTATTCTCTATTAGATTTATTAACAATGTGCTCACGAGGATTTTATGCATGTACAATATATTAAAAATATGTATGACATGTAATTCTACCAGTATTGCATCTTTTTCAATTCAAAATCTTTCTTTTTCCAATTTAAAACTCTAAAAATTTCTCTCTTCTCCATTTTTGATCTATAAGTTTTCTTAAAACTATCTAAAAGTGTTCCTTTTTTTTCCTAGCATATTCTTTCGTTTTCTTTCAAAAATGTCATTTTTTTTCTTTCAACTAACCCTAACGCCCCGATTTCTCCAGTCAATATAAGAGCAAATAATTGAATTTTTTTTTTTACCATATATGCACTTCCCCTCTATTATGGATACTGAAATTCTTAAATTTTTCTACAATTGTTTGGTTGAAGAGAAAATGAAGGAAATTTTGTTTAAATGCTTATAAAATGAGGGAAAGTAAGAGAAAATGAGAGAAATTTTTTGTGAGATTCATTTTGCAAATGTGGAATTTATGTGAATTTTTTTTACAGATACGGAAAATCCACATCAGTGCACTGTTAATAAATCTAACAGGGAATGACGTTGGGTACTTTTGTGTTACAAAATAATAATTTAAATATTTTTCTGTTACAAATAATAATTCGGATACTGAGTTGTTACGTGTCATATAGTTGAAGTATCATTTGTGTAATTCACCCATGTAAAATCTATATATTCTATTTTATTTTTAATTTTTCTTAAATTATTAGCTACGACCCTTATTCAGTCTTTATTTTCTCAACATTTTTTTGCTGTTCAAGTCAAGCTTTCAAAATTTCCATGTGCATCAGCTTAATATTGCAGCTCAAGAAGCATGTGAGTTGGGACTCCTCAGCCATGTGAGTTGTGACTCCCTGCTTTACATCGGCAATTCAGCAACACCATACTTATCTTCACATCGGTTGTTTTCTTGTTATTTATTCAATTATTTATTTTCCGGGGAAATCTTTGGTCCCTAATAATATTTTTTCTGTTGAATTTCTGATTTTATGTTATATTGAAATGCTGAATAGTAATTATAGTACACAGTGAGTTTAAAATCGAACTCAATAAAAAGAAAAAATCAATTTATCAAATTTAAACCCAATATATGATAAAAATTATTTTTGAATATAATAGAAAGTTAGAAACTTAATAAAAAAAAATTATTCTTCAAGGACCCAAAGGTGAAAGATGGGTTTTGCCTTTTCGATTTTATGAAATATTAGCCAAATTATGAATTCATCACTTTGTTACATGAAATTGTGAGTTAAACATTCCATAAAATGAAGTGTATATATATATATGAAGTTAAATTATAAAACTTGACTCAATCTATAAATGAAAGATCCAGCAAATCTAATTAAACAAAAAAAAATTCTGTTTGCCATTTGATTAATTAGATTTAGATCCTCCCAGAAAAAAGAAAAAGAAAATAGCAGCAAAACTACAAAACAATGGATATAACATACAAACAATCAACATAGTACGCAAGTTGTGAATAACTCTGTTGTCTCTACTCTCCAAACTGCAACTGTACGTTTCTCTTAATACGGAAAATTCACGCAAGGTTTAAATATTGATCAACGTACTAATATGTGACCAATAATCAGCATAATCTCCCATTTGCATAATTAATTCTTTACTTCAAAAAGATCACAAACCTGTCCTAATGTGAGCAATTTGCCTCTTATAAATAATCTTTTCAGATCATCATGTTCTTCACATCTAACAATATCATCACAAAAGTAAGGAAAAAAGAAAAATGAAGAACCAAATGTGGTCATGCACCCTTGTGATATGCTATTTGTTTCTTGTAATTAGCCATGGAGAATCACAGAGCTGCAAGCCTAGTGGCAAAATACGAGGCAAAAAGCCTCCACCAGGTCAATGCAACCAAGAACATGACTCCGATTGCTGTGTAGACGGCAAACTTTACACAACCTATAAGTGTTCCCCGCCGGTGACCTCCCACACCAAAGCAACTCTAACAATAAACAGTTTCGCAGCGGGCGGTGACGGTGGAGGTCCATCGGAATGTGATAACCAATACCATTCAGATGACGAGCCAGTAGTAGCACTTTCCACTGGGTGGTTTAATGACAGGAGCAGATGTCTGAAGTATATTAATATCCATGGAAATGGGAAGAGTGTGAAAGCAAAAGTAGTGGATGAATGTGATTCAACAATGGGGTGTGATGATGAACATGATTATCAGCCACCTTGTCCGAACAACATCGTTGATGCCTCTAAAGCTGTATGGAATGCTTTAGGAATTTCTGATCCTGACAATGTTGGAGAAATGGATATTTATTGGTCTGATGCTTGATATCTTTACATTTATGTGTTATTTTCTTGTGTATTTAATTATCACTTGAGCAATGCTAGCAAATCTCCTAAAAAATGATTTGTCTGAAAATTGATTGAATCGGAAAATCACTTTTCCAGAGACTATTGCTAGCATTTCTCCGTTCTAGATGAACATATGGTTTGCATATTCTGTATCATATAATAATTATTATTGTGTCTTAATTGTTTGAATTTTTGTGGGCATATTTGGTCTAAATGAATGATCAAATTTTAGGAATTCATTTAAAATTTTTATAAATCAATTCTATCAAATCGATTATAACTAATCAAACTTAATATATTTTTTCTTGGAGATAATGAGTGATAATAGACAAGCAATGAAAATTTCAACAACCTGTTTAAGCAAATTAAAGTATAATATAAAAAGTCCGTGCCCCAGGGGCATTAAGGAGTTTAGCCCCTCTCTTCCTAAAGTCTCAGTTTTGAGATCCACATAAATAAAAAAAGTATAATATAAAAAAATTTTAACATATTAAATTGAATTATATATTAAATTATTTTTTATCTAATCGGCAAAGAAATGCGCCTTGCTGAACCACATTCCATCAACTTAAAATTGAAAAGGTGACATTTAAATTTTCATATTTTCTGCCACTCTTTCATTCTCTTCCTGTAGAGGAATAAAACAGCAACAAAAATGGCAGCTGCTTCTTTCATTTCTTCAACTTTCCTTCAAGCTAAACCTCTAATCACCCATCAGCATTTCTTTCATTTCAGAAATTATGGTCAAATCAGCAAAATCCCAGGTCACAGCTGCTAGGCTTCCTGTTGATGTATGTCTTCTTGGATTTACTGGTGTTTTGTGTGGTCATATATATAGTAAGTGGACATATGTACATTACATGAGTAATTATGTAAAATAGTACCGTACAATTTATATGTATTTCTTATATATTGTAACAGTAAGTTTTACAGGTAAATAAAAAAATCTAGCTGTTTTACTACGGATGACATAGTCATATTGCTAAATCTCGTTAAATCTTTTTGTTTTTTGATTTCTTTATTTTTTTATCTTGCTATTTACATGATTTCTCTGAAACTAGAACTGCACAAATGAGGAATTCTAGGGCAGCATCAAGAATTAGTTGCCCAAAAACAGGCAGGTACTAAATTCACTTCCATTTTTACTCATTCCATGAAAATTTTTCAAGGTCTAGCTAGGCTCTTTGTTAAATTCTTTGAAATTTAAATTAATTTTTCATAAATAGATTACAAAAGTTGCCCAAAATAAGTGATTAATTGTGTTTTGCTCTTTCTTTATTCAGCCGAAGGAATATATGGAGATAGGGAAATACAAAGATCATGATCAGACTAATGGCCATGAGGAGAAAGGTCCCTTGCAATAGTTCTGCTTAGTTCGTTTGTTGCTTTTTGTGGTTCCTTTGAATTTGGAATATGCGTAAGTTCTTTATTCAGCATTCAAGCTCATTTTATGGCCTTTGGTCCCTTTTTATGTCTCCTTCTAGAATAGGATGTTAAGAATCAATGTCAAATAATTTATTCAAATATTGGGTACACCCACCATCAATTTGTTAAAAAATTAAGCAAATATTAGGTATACCCATCCCTATCTAATTTGTTGAAAAATTAAGTCCATATTAGGTACACTTACCACATCAAATTTTCCACCAAATGTATGGTGAAGATTTGAATAAATGTATGATGTGGATTTAATTTTGAGCCTATAAATAGTCACACTTTCAAGGTTTAAATCATCTAAGAGTGAAAAAGAAAAATAAGACTACAAGTCTTGAGTGTTTGTGAGAGTTGAGAGCTTTCTTTATAATATTTTTAATTTAATGAATTTTTTGTTGTGTCTCTAATTTTTTGAGTGAATTTCTTCTTTGAGATATTTTATTTAGAGCTATTCATTTTAATTTTTTTCCTTAAAAATTGGTATAAGAGCCTAACTTAAGTGTTAATATTTACTTATTGTATGCTCTGTGGTTGCCACTAATAAGTTGATACTTCATATTAGAAAATAAGTTAAATTATTATTCACTCTTGAAGATTGGTATCAGAAGGGGACGATCAAATATCGTTTTTAGTAGAGCTATCTTGAGTTGTGAGAAGTTTGACACATTGAAAGTTTATTGATCAAGCTTGTTCGGTATAGTCGAAATCATATCGACACGATGGGTGACCTTCAAATAGTCAGAGGAAATAAAAAATTTAACAACAAAAACTACAACACATGGGCAACATGTATGTAGTCTTACCTACAATGTCAAGACCTTTGGGAGGCTGTCGGTGGTAGTGAAGTTACACAACCGACGACAGAAGATGTCTTGCGAAAGTGGAAGATTAAAATAGGCAAAACGATGTTTGCTTTAAAAACCACAATTGAAGAAGAAATGTTGGAGCACATTCGAGATACCAAAACACCAAAGGAAACATGAGACACTTTTGTTACACTTTTCTCAAAGAAGAATGATATAAGACTGTAACTTTTTGAGAACAATTTGCTATCAATGGTGCAATGTGATATGACGATTGTCCAATATTTTCACAAGGTGAAAGCGATATGCCGCAAAATTTCAGAGCTAGATCCGACAGCTCCTATTGGAGAAACCAAGATAAAAAGAATAATTATCTATGGTTTGAGACTCGAATACAGTGGGTTTGTTGCCGTTGTACAGGAGTGACAGACACAACCATCACTTGTTGAGTTTGAAAATTTGCTTGCAAATCAGAAATTTATGACTAAGCAAATGGGAGGAGTCTCGTTGAAGGGTTAGAAGGAAACACTCTTTACCAGCAAAAGCAAAGATACTTTCAAGCGGTACGTTGGCAGTGGATCTAAAAAGAGTAATGACAAGGGAGGGTCTCGTCTAGGGGGAGCTTTAAAAAATCGCTGTAATAGTAGAAAGTTCGATGGAAAGTGTTACAACTGCGGGAAGATGGGTCACATGGCGAAAGATTGTTGGACTAAGAAAAAATCTATTGAAAGTAACACTGCTACTTCCAGTTCTAAGGAGAATAGCAAAGATGATTGGGAAGCCAAAATGTTATTCACTATGGAGGAAAAAGAATTAGCTCTCATGGTAACAACATCATAACATATTGACTACAAAAATGACTGGATCGTAGATTTCGATTGCTCAAATCATATGACGGGTGACAAACAAAAGTTGCAAAACATGTCTGAGTATAAAGGAGGTTGTGTGGTATTGATAGCTGACAACTCAAAGTTACCGATAGCTCACATCGATAAGACGATAGTTATATCTCGATATAATTCTAACCAGGTACCACTTCAAGATGTTTACCATGTCCCGGAAATGAAAAAAATTTATTGTCTGTGGCTCAATTGACATCATCAGGCCACTATGTCTTGTTTGGTCCTCAAGATGTGAAGGTGTATCATGACCTAAAAATCTCAGAAACACCAACAATGGAAAGGCGACGATTGGAGTCTGTCTACGTTATGTCAGCAGAATCTGCATATGTAGACAGGACAAGGAAAAATGAGACATTAGATCTATAACATATGCGGTTAGGTCATGTTAGATATTTCAAGTTAAGTGTGATGATGAAAAAGTCGATGCTTAAGGGGCTTCCTCAACTTGACGTGCTAATAGACACAGTTTGAGCGAGATGTCAATTTGGTAAAACACACAAATTGCCATACAAGGAATCAAAGTTTAGAGCAAAAGAATCATTAGAGTTAGTTCACTCTGATGTATTCGGACCAATTAAGCAACCGTCAATTGGTGATATACGATGCATGGTGACATTCATTGATGATTTCTCAAGGCATGTGTGGATTTTCTTTATGAAAGAAAAATCTGACACATTCTCAAAATTTAAAGAGTTCAGAGAGTCAGTCGAAGGAGAAGTGGGAAAGAAGATCTGTTGCCTACACACAGACAACGGAGGAGAATATAGCTCAAGTGAGTTCTCTCAATACCTAAGGCAATGTGGAATACGTCATCAATACACTTGTGCCAACATACTGTAATAAAATGGTGTAGCTGAGAGAAAGAATCGACATCTTGCAGAAGTTTGTCGAAATATGCTACATGCAATTAATGTACCAGAAAGGTTTTGGGCTGAAGTAATGAGGACTGTAGCCTTTGTGATCAACAGACTTCCTCAACCAAGGTTAGAATTTGTTTCTCCATTTGAGAAACTGTGGAACATGAAACCTACAGTTAGCTACTTTCGAGTATTTGGCTGTGTATGTTATATATTTGTTTCTAATCATCTAACTTTTTTGTTTTTGTCTTTTTATCTTTTTCTCTTCATTTCTTCTTTTTTCTCTTTTGTTTTCTCTTCTCCTTTATTTTATTTTTCTTTTGTTTCATTTTCATTTTATTTTGTCTATATTATTATTATTATTATTTATATATATTTATAATTCCACTAATTCACACAATAATACAGTTTAATCATGTGGTCCGATTTAACTAAATTAATAATGTAAATGTTTACCAATCTTAATCTAGTCATTTTTTTTACTTTAATTTAGTCACCTTATTCAATTTATTTCTAATGCTTTGTTATCCTCCTTTAGGTTATAAGTATACACGTGCGACTCGATACAATTGCCAAATACTAGGATACATAGCTAGTGCGTGCCATGAACTTGTTTCTAAGAAAATATGTATGAAATGCACGTGTTCAATTGGATTATATGGAAGATGCATATGTTCAAATGAAATGCATGTGGGAAAGGTCGATGATGTTGCAAGAAGGTCAAATCTCAAATATGCCAATGCAGCCATAGTCGCAGAAGACACTATAATAGAACCTGAGACATTCAAAAAAGCATCATAGAGTTCTGAGTGGATGACATCTATGAAAAAAGAGATCGATGTACTTGAGCAAAATCAAACTTGGGATATGGTGTCAAAGCCAAGAGATGTGAAACTCATATCCTGTAAGTGGGTTTACAAGATAAAGCATCGTCCAGATGGGTCAATCGAGAGGTACAAGACACGATTAGTAGCTCGTGGTTTCTCTAAACAGTATGGACTAGATTATGATGGAACATTTAGTCAAATGACAAAACTTGCAATAGTACAGGTTCTACTTGCACTTGTAGCCAACAAAGATTTGAATTTGTGATAAATGGATGTGAAAAATGCTTTTCTTCATGGAGAGTTGGATTGAGAAATCTACATGATTCAACCAATGGGTTTTCAGAGCCAATATCATCCTGAATATGTGTGTAAGCTTCGGAAAGCACTTTATGGATTGAACAAGCACCCAGACCATGGTATGGTAAGATTCATGAATTTTTAACACAAAGTGGTTATTCAGTAACACCTATAGATTCCAGCTTGTTTGTCAAAGCTAATGAAGGAAAGCTAGCTATTGTGCTAGTGTATGTGGATGACTTAATCATAACCGGTGATGATGAGCCAGAAATTCTTCAGACGAAAGAGAATTTATCAGTTCGTTTCCAGATGAAAGAACTTAGACAACTCAAACACTTCTTTGGTTTATAGGTTGACCACACACAAAAAAGAATATTTATTTATCAACAAAAATATTCTAAAGATTTGTTGAAGAGGTTTGGAAATGGTCGAATGCAAGCCAATTTCGACACTAATGGAACCAAATGCTAAAATGTGTGCACATGAAGGAAAATATTTAGAAGATGAGACGATGTATCGACAATTGGTAGGCAGTCTAATTTACTTAACCTTGATTCGCCCTGACATTTCTTATGCAGTTAGTGTGATGAGTTGGTACATGCAAAATCCAAAGAAGCCTCATTTAGAAGCAGTTCGACGAATACCAAGATATGTGAAGAGTACAATTAACTATGGTCTTTTGTACAATAAAGGTGAAGACTACAAGTTAATTGGTTATTGTGTTGCTGACTATGTAGGAGATCATGACATAAGGAGATCAACAACTGGGTACGTGTTTAAGCTTGGTTCTGAAATAATTTCTTGGTGTAGCAAGAGACAACCAATGATATCATTATCAACCACTGAAGCTAAGTATCGAGTAGTGGCAATGACAGCTCAATAGAGTATATGGTTGATACAACTAATGAATAATCTACATCAACAAGTAAATTATACAATTCCATTGTACTATGACAATCAATTAGTAATTCGTTTGACAGATAATCCAGTTTTTCATGCAAAAACTAAGCATGTTGAAGTGCACTATCATTTTATCAGAGAAAAAGTTCTGCAAAAGAAATTGAGATGAGACAGATCAAGACGAATGATCAAATTGAAGACTTGCTCACAAAAGGTCTTGGTACAGGCAAACTCAAAATATTTCGTCGACAACTCCATATAGTACAAAGAATGAGAGTTGACATTAAGGGGAGTGTTAAGAATCAATGTCCATATAGTACAAAGAATGAGAGTTGACATTAAGGGGAGTGTTAAGAATCAATGTCCATATAGTACAAAGAATGAGAGTTGACATTAAGGGGAGTGTTAAGAATCAATGTCAAATATTAGGTACACCTACCATCAATTTGTTGAAAAATGAAATTTATTGTGTTAAAAAATTAAGTAAGTATTAGGTACACCAATTACCACCTAATTTGTTGAAAAATTAAATTCATATTAGGTACACCTACCACACCAAATTTTTCACCAAATATATGGTGAAAATTTGAACAAATGTATAGTGTGGGTTTAACTTTGAGCCTATAAATAAACATACTTCTAAGGTTTAAATCATCCAAGAGTGAAGAAGAAAAATAAGACTACAAGTCTTGAGTGTTTGTGAAAGTTGAGAGCTTTCTTTATAATATTTCTAGTTTACTGAAGTTTTTGTTGCGTTTTCAATTTATTGAGTGAATTTCTTCTTTAACATATTTAACTTAGAGTTATTCATTCTAAATTTTTTTGTCTAACATAGGAAAGGTGGAATTGTCTCACTGGTTTAATTAAGAAAACTTCCTGCTTTGCTAAGTGAATTTTTCTTCTTTTCTTCTTTTTTTTTCCTCCTCTTTTAATTCTTCTTCTTTTTGAAAGACAAACTAACGGCAGAAACTATAAAAATTATTTATAAAAAAAGGTAAAGATCAGCTTTTTAAAACTAAGTTATTCCTCTAACTGGTGGGCTATTCAGCCTTTTCTTTTCTTTTTTTCCCCCAGGTTAATTGATTTGTAAATTTGCTTAAATGAGCTAAATTAATTTTCTGTTCAATTATCAGTACTCCATGTTTGGCTCTATACTAACAATTGGTGCAATGCTTGGTGCTGTTACAAGTGGCCCAATCGCAGATTACATTGGTCGAAAAAGGGTACGTTTTATTTCCAATTTCAAGCCACAAATTTTATAGTCTCCAATTTATTTAATATGGTGTGGTTATTAAGCAGGCAATGAGATTGTCAGCAGCATTTTGCATTGCAAGATGGCTAGCTGTTTTTTTTCCTTCTTCTCTAGAGTATGTGTAGGTTCTGCTATTCGATTCTTGCAATTTCTTTGTAAACATTTTGCATCTTTCATAATCTTTTGACCCTCAAGTTACCTAATTACAAATTTGTATCTTGGTACTGGCATTGATTCAGAGTTATTTGTCACTTGATGTGGGGAGGTTTTTAACTGGCTATGGCATTGGAGTTTTCTTGTTTGTTGCAATTACGCGACAACCGTAAGTTAGTTTTTTTTTTCTTTTTTTTTTCAGAATTACTCTTATATTATAATTTTAATGACAATAACTTAAAAAACAGGTTCCAGCATTCATAGCAGAAATATCCTCAAAGAATCTTCGTGGAGAGCTTACCACATTGAATCAAGTAGGAAACCATAAAGCTGTTATAATGCACAAAAATTTCCACATTGATTGAAGTAAAATCAATGACTTTTTTCTATCCTTCTTGGGCGTTCCTGTCTGTTTTGCAGCTAATGATTGTTATTGGGGGATCTGCTTCTTTTGTGGTCGGAAGTGTGTCATTTCATGGAGAGCACTAGCTCTAACAGATAGAAATCTGTATTTGTCTTGACCTATCTTAAAAAATCAAATCAAATACAACTAGTACCTTTTGGCAGTTGATATTTTCTGTTTGTTTGCCAGGTTAATATTCAAACCCTTAGCACTGTTCCTAAATCTAGATTTCTTGATTTACTTCAAAGGCAATAAATTCATTTTGTCATTGGAAGTAGATTGGTTACCCTTTTGAGAAATTTGATGATGAAATTATAGATTTATATCTGCTGTGGAGCTTTCCTGTTTTCTGATATCTTGCAAACTTGGCCTGAATTTTCAGGTCGGAGTGGCAGTAATGGTATTGCAGCAATTTGTGGGAATTAAATGGCATTCAGTTTTATGTTAGTGAAGCTTTTGTATTAGTTTGTAGACCAATTGCTCTGCTTTTTTAGTTCTCATCTTTCAGTTCTTCATCTCACCTGTTGATTCTTGGTCCAATTACCAAACATGCAGGACTTTCTTCGGGTACAATTGGAACCAAAGCTAACAAAAAACAGTTCACAAGTTAACTTTTTTTTTTTTTCCAGTTGAATGCTGATGCATCTAAAACTGATTCAGCTAGGACATTTCCAGGTAGGTTCCTGATTGGAGTTTCTTTCTTTCTGAAGGCAAGTCACCTGAATTATTAATTTCTTGATATTGCATAATTTTTCGCGTTTCATCTTCAATCAATGCATTAATTTGTGCCTATGATGTTTTAATATGCCAGGCACACAATTTGTTGCTCGGAATGGTACCCATAATGGCTGTTTCAGGAGTGCTGGTAAATTCATCTTCAAATTAATGCTACTATGATTTCATTAAATCACTCTCTGCGACACAGCATAAGGATTCAGTTTGTGATCTTTTCCATTGTTCATGAAATCAGATATGCATATCAGGATTCTCGATGGAAATGGGAGCATTTTCGTGGTTAATAATGTCTGGGGTAACTATAATATACTTATCATCTGTCCATTAATTGCAGAAAGTACAAGAATCAAGATTCAAAATGTTTGTGCCATCTAAAAGCTTATTTTCATTGTGTGGCAGATCTTCCCTATAAATATAAAAGGGGTTGCTGGGAGCTTGGTGACGCTGGTGAATTGGATAGGTGCATGGCTAGCCTCATTCACTAACTTTCTAATATGTCCAATTCATTCATTGGCAATTTTTGACTGTTTCACGTACATTATTTCTTTATTCAGTATTCTCATTGATGAGTATTCTATTTGTGGCGAAGTTTGTGCCAGAAAACAAAGGAAAAAACCTGGAAGATATTCAGGAATATATGAATTCGTAAAGACGGGAAACAGTGTAATCGGTTGAATAGAGAATTATGGGAGAGCTGTGAAATTTTGGGTGATGGTGAAAGATTCAGTTTTGACACTGCATGATGCCACTGTTTGTTCTTTGTAACAAATATATGGCAAGAAGATTCAATTGTATGGTGACAACTGATTTATGTTATTTGTCGTATACAACTCTGCTAATGAACATCAAGAGTATAGCTTGATTTAAACATACAAGTGAAATTAAATTTCACGAATTTTGACAAAATTGGATTGTGTTAAAAATTAGTTATACTCTTGAGTGTGGAAAGCAAACAACCATCTGCTAGTTTTCTAACATTGAACCAAACGCATCCCTCGAAAGACCAAAGAGGTAGTATGTGAACATCAAATTGAAGCCACAGATAAAAAGGATAATCTATAAAATTTCAATCTGCAGGGCATATTAGGCCCACAAAGGAACTTGTCCTTGTAGTTGTTCCGATTAACTTCATCCCATTTGCCACCTTGATTCTCACTACACCTGGAAATGGCGGGCTCGGGCAGGGTCATCCCGAGTGTAAATATGTATTTTGTTCGATTATATAAAAATCGAGTTCGATCTCGAATTGGACAGGCAATCCAGATTTTAGAAAAGATTAATTAAATATAAAAAATAATAATAAATATATTATTAAATTTTCAAAAACAAATGATTTTTTTTTAATTCCTCATTTGCCGTTAGTTGATTGTGTTTGGATCCTCCCTAAAAAAACAAATTAATGCAAAAATAAAAAACAGTGTTATAACTTAGAAATCTACACTCAAATTTTTTTTTTTCTAAAGTTATAAATCTATTTTGTCCTCACTTTTACAATACTGGTTATTCTAAATCAGCATAAACGGCACGATCAATTCTAGACTTGAGAAGATCACAAACTTGTCCTGTTTTCAGCAATTTGCCTCTATAAATAATCTTTTTCAGACCATCATGTTCTTCACATCTAACAATATCATCACAAAAGTAAAGAAAAATGAGGAAGCAAATATGGTCAAGCATCCTTGTGATATGCTATTTGTTTCTTGTAATTAGCCATGGAGAATCACAGAGCTGCAAGCCTAGTGGCAAAATACGAGGCAAAAAACCTCCACCAGGCAAATGAAACCAAGAACATCACTCAGATTGTTGTGTAGACGGCAAGCTTTACACAACCTACAAGTGTTCCCCGCCGGTGACCTCCCACACCAAAGCATCTCTAACAATAAACAGTTTTGCAGCAGGGGGTGACGGTGGTGGTCCATCGGAATGTGATAACCAATACCATTCGGATGACGAGCCAGTAGTAGCACTTTCCACTGGGTGGTTCAAAGACAGGAGCAGATGTCTGAAGTATATTAATATCCATGGAAATGGGAAGAGTGTGAAAGCAAAAGTAGTGGATGAATGTGATTCGACAATGGGGTGTGATGATGAACATGATTATCAGCCACCTTGTCCGAACAACATCGTTGATGCCTCTAAAGCTGTGTGGAATGCTTTAGGAATTTCTGATCCTGATAATGTCGGAGAATTGGATATTTATTGGTCTGATGCTTGACATCTTTACATTTATGTGTGATTTTTTATACGTTCATGTAATTCAGTGTTTGCTGTTATACGGTTCATACACATGCAGCGTACGATATATTAAAATTATTAGTGTGTTAAAAACTTTTTATAGATGTAATCCAATTGGTTTTTCCTTTATTTATTTATACATTTGATTGGGGAAGAAGAGAAGAAAAGACAGAGAAGAGATAAGAAAATAACGAATTATGGGTACTTTGTGATTGCCATCCATAATCCACCAAATTTATAAATAATTATGGAACATGACGACTGCAAACCCAAATCCAAGTTTCTTTCGCATTTCACCTATACTTGTACTCCAAAAGCATCTGATGTGCTATGTTACTTTGTTATTTGGTCTTGATTTCTTAGTACCTTTGATGGGGTTTTCTACGGATAGCAATTGAAGGTTTAACACAGCACCAAAACAACATCTGTTCTGTTACAAATTAGATTCCTCCAAAAAAAAAATGTTTGTTAGGACAAACTAAACATCACTGTAGGTTCCAAAGCTTTAATAACTAAAGAAACACGAAAAGGGGGAAAAATATGTGCTGGAAGAATGAAATTTGAGCATTCTGGCTTGAAAAAGCATTGTCTAAATGTCTATGATATTGTAATCAATAACCCATCCCTTAAAAAAACAAGGTATCAAAACACCGAGTAAAACACTCCATTTGCCACGCTGATATAACAAAATTAGAGATGTGGAAAGGACATCGTGATTGAGTAATGAGACTCTTTCGAATCTTAGCTATAGAATACTTTTAAAATTTGATAAGAACCCCTTTATCTTTTATTGGGTATGCCTCGTGCCGATACATATTATTGGATGGTTGGAAAAAAAAAAATTTTTAAGCTATTATTTTAAACTTAGGGGGAAGTTATTAGTTTCTGCATTTGGTAGCTGTGGATAATTCTTCTAATATTTTGTTTAACCTCAAAGCTTAAGAAATTACCGAATTGATAAAGCATAATGAAATTAACGAACTACGGAATCAGCTGGAGAAAGCCATTTGAGATATTCGAGATTTTCTTGCTTTCTTTTTATTTTTTTTCTTATGATGTCCAAAGTCCGACTAAGAGCAAAATGGGGTTAAACTCATGTTCAGTTC
Organism: Triadica sebifera; assembly: GCA_023653625.1. Classification (NCBI taxonomy): domain Eukaryota; kingdom Viridiplantae; phylum Streptophyta; class Magnoliopsida; order Malpighiales; family Euphorbiaceae; genus Triadica; species Triadica sebifera. The sequence continues at coordinate 2,476,564 of CM042908.1, forward strand.
AGACAAAATTCAACGAATTTATTGAATTACTACCATAAACTCCCTCTGACTTGTTTTAGTACGTTTATTTATTATACTCCTTTGATTCTATTTTATTAGTCATTTAAGATTGTTTCACATATATTAAGAAACTATTAAGACTTTATTTGGTAAAACTAACTAATAATCTAGCTGATTGAATTAAAACTATTTAGTAAAATTAGCTAAAAAATGTAAAATAATATAAAAGGACATGTTATATTAATAAAAAATAAAATATATTTAAATACATAATACAAACAAATTATATATAATAAACAATATCAACTCAAAATAATAAAAGAATTGCATATTCAATGTCAAAAGTTAAAAATCTAAATTTGGGATTAAATGATATAATATGTCATTTGACACAAAAATAAAAGTATAAAGGAAAAAAAATCATAATCTACTAGTTTTTTTTTGAATGCTAGTTCTACTAGTTTTTTTTGATATTATAATCTAATTTTTTTTCATATAATATACTTTATCAAACACAGCTTATTGCTCAAATTAGATTATTTTTATTGTCAAAGTAGATTACAATTTAGTTTGTTTTATCAAACAATGCTTAAAAAACGCGATTATAAAGTAAAAAAACTCTATTAACCCTTTATTAAAAATACTTAAACAATTCATTAATTATCTTTTAAAGAATAAAAATAAGTAAATCTATAATGATAAAATTGTATAACATATTGTAAAAGTATAATTAATACTTTATTGGTAATATAAAATGACAGTTAAATAAAATTTTAGTTTTTTTTTAAAAGTTGTAAAGAAACTATGAAACTATAATATATTAATTAAAAAAATTAAAATTGAAGTAAAGTCTTTCAGGAACTCTCCTCAATGTCCTCATTAACAGAATTTGTATGTGTATTTATAAAATAAGAATTTTAAACTCATATTTATACTACGTGTTCTTCCATCTTCCAACTATATGCACACACCCCCAACTGCCACATTCCCACGATTTAGGCCATAAAAACTATTTCAATCAGTATGATATCACACCAATTTCTACGACTCACCGCTCCCCACTCAGCAAAGGTCAGCGTCGATTTGTCATCTTTTTTCCCCTTCTGTTTTCATTTTGATTGTATGCCAAGAAAATGAAGAACATAGGAAGGAGGACAAGGTTGATTTTTTTTTTCGTTCTATGATGATGTTTATTTGTCAGTTTAATTTCTTGAATGTTTTCCTTTTGATATTTTCGATTTTCAATTTCTTTTGTTGAGATAGTATTGTGCACTTATTCCAACTGACTTTATAGTTTCTTTTAGGGTTTTGTCTATGACTAGTGGGAGCTATTATGCGTTCTTTCTGTTGAATCATTTCAGCCTTGTGCCTATAAAAAAAGCATAAACAACCCTTATTTCAGCACAATAAGATTTGAGCAAGTGAGAGCAAATTTGAGAGAAAAAAATAGAGAGGTAAAAAAATATTTGTTATTTATTATTTTCCTAATTTTTATATGAGAGAGTATTTGTTATCTTTTTAATTATTAGAGATAATGTGTAATCTCCTATTTATTTTATAGTGAATTCTTCTATCCTTATCCATAATTTTTATCTTGATTTATTTGGAGTTTTCCACATAAAATATGTGTTTCATTTTATATTTAATTTTTCTCAAATTATTGTGACATTGTTGTATTCGGTCCTTATTTTCTCAACAAGTAGTATCGGAGTTTGACTTTGATATTAATATATACTTATTGTATAATCTGTGATTGTGACTAATAAGCGGATCTCCACATCATAAAATAAGTTAGATCATTATTTACCCTTAAAAGTTATTATCAAAGTAATCACAATAAAATTTGAGATTGAGAAATTCAATTAGAGTAATTTCTCATTATGAAAATTAAAGATGAAAGTTATCATGAGAAAAAAATAATGGTCTGACGGCTATCAGTGAAAGGCAAATGAAATCCAAAGATGATATTAAGTGGAACAAGATGAATAAAAATGTTATTGCAAATCTTCATCTTACATTAGCAAATAGAGTATTGTCAAGCATAGAGGAGAAAAAAACCACAAAAGATATTTGAGACAATCTCACAAACTATACAAGGCTAAATCATTTCACAATAAATTTTTTCTTAAGAGGAAATTGTGGACTTTACGGATGTCAGAATCTGCTTTAGTGATAAAACATATCAATGTTTTGAATATTCTATTTTCTCAACTCACATAACTGGGTTATACCTAATTCGTATTATCAACTCATTATCAATCTAACAAACAATGTCCTCATAGATTATCTGAACTTTGATGATGTTGCAGCAGCTATTATTGAATAAGAAAACCGGCACAAGAACAAAAATGATAGATTGGCAAGTTTGCAACAAGCGGAGGCTCTAACGGTGATGAGAGGGGGATCGACAAAATGTGGCTCAAGTGGGAGCCAAGATCAAGGTATATTAAAGTCGAGAAGTAAGAAAAACCTGAAATGCTAATATTGTGGCAAAAAAGGTCTTTTTGAAGAAGGGTTGTTAGAGTTTAAACAAGAAAAACTCTAATCTTTAAGGAAATATTACAAGCACATCCAATGAGGGTGATGCTTTGTGTTGTGAAGTGGCGACAACTAGCGAAGACAGAAAAACATTTGCTAATGTGTAGTTTATTGACTCAGGAGCGACATTTTACATGATCTCTCGAAGAGAATGGTTTCATCAATATGAACCTATCTCTGAGGGATATATGTATACTTGCAATGATTATGCCTTAAAGATTGTCGATATTGGAACCATCAAGTTGAAATTCTATGATGATACAGTACGCATTATTCAACAAGTGCGATATGTGAAGGGCCTGAAAAAGAACTTATTGTTGTTAGGTCAACTAAATGACCTTGATTGTAGAATTGAAGTTGAAAAAGGAATCATGAAGGTGATTCGAGAAGCGTTTGTATTAATGAAAGGAGAAAAAGACACTGCTAATTTATACATATTGAAAGGAGATACTTTACTAAAAGGAGAAACATTAGTTGCTTCAAGTAGTTCAAGTGAAAGATTTGCAACAGTGTGGCATTAAAAACTTAAGCATATGTCTGAGCAAGGAATAAAAATTTTTGCTGAGTCAAATCTACTTCCAAATTTTACTAAAGTGTTCTTACCTTTTTGTGAGCATTGTGTAACAAGTAAGCAACATAGATTGAAGTTTATAAATAACACATATTGAAGTTTATAAGCATCAAATTCTATAAGTAAAAAAAATTTAGAATTGTTTCACTCTGATGTATGACAAGCACCGGTTACGTTTCTGGTATGAGTAAAATATTTTGTATCATTCATAAATGATTATTCCAAAAGATGTTAGGTATATCCTATTAAGAAGAAGACAAATGTGTTTCCAGTCATTAAAGTATTCAAAACATGGGTAGAGCTTGATTCTAGAAATAAGATCAAATGTCTAAAAACAAATAATGGAGGAGAATACACCAGTCATGAGTTTGCTGAATTTTGCAATTAAGAAAACATCAAAAGAGAGTTCACTACATCATACTCTCCTCAAAAAAATGGAGTGATAAAGTAGATGGACAAAATCTTGTTAGATAGAACAAAAGTAATGTTAGGAGCTGCAGACTTAGAAAAATTCTTCTGGGCAGAAGTAGTAAATACTGTCTCTTATGTGATAAATCAGCCTTTATCAACAACAATATGGTTAAAGATACTAATGGAGATGTGGACTGGAAAAAAAGCTGATTATTCAAACATTTATTTGGAATTCATGTGTACATGATGTACAACACCCAACAAACTACAAAGTTGAATCTAAAATATAGAAAATATCTATTTTGGGGGTATGTTGATGGAGTAAAGGAGTATCACCTGTAGGATCCCATTACCCACAAGATTGTAATCAACAGTGATATTATCTTTTTAGAAAATAAACCACAAAAAGAAGAAATGGATGATAGCACGGTGAAAGAAAATACAAAGACTAAGTTGAGCAAAATAATTTTCCTGAAGCAATACCAAAGAATGAGGAATAAAAACTAGTTGTTTCTGAGATATCAAAATTTCGACAGTTAGATCGTTCCATAAAACAACCAGGTTAGCACTCTAAGTATGTTATGGAGAGTAATGTTTAATATTGCCTTCTAACAGATGATGAAGAGCCATCAACTCTCCAAGAAACACTGAATAATTCAAATGCATCTCAGTTGATGACAACAAATATAGGAGAAAACGGAAGCCCTTCATTAGAATAAAACTTGAAAACTTGTTATGTTACATAAGGAAAAAAACATATTAGAAACAAATGAGTGTATAAGATCAAGCGTAATGACGAAAATAAAATGGAGGATATCGTACAAGATTGGCGGTAAAAGGATATGCTCAGAAAAAATGCTTTGACTTCAATGAGATATTTTTCGCAGTGGTATAATTAACAACAATTTTAGTAGTCCTGACTATGTATGCTACATTTGACTTATTTATGAAACAGTTAAATGTGAAAACTGTTTTTTCTCATAGAAATCTTGAAAAAGAAATTTACATGCTCCAACAGATAGATTTGAAAAAAAAAAAAAAGAACTTGGTTTGTAAGTTGAACAAATATTTGTACGGTCTCAAACAGGTGCCAAAGTGTTAGTACAAGAGATTTGATTCTTTTATCATGAACCTTGGATACAACATACTGAATGCAAACCCTTATGCATATTTCAAGGGGTTTAGTGAAAATAATTTTATCATTCTGCTTCTGTATGTATATGATATGTTAGTAGTAAGCCCCAACAAAGATCGTATTGTAGAATTGAAGTGATAGCTGACTAGAAAATTTGAAATAAAGGACATGAGACTAGAAAACAAGATTTTAGGGGTGCAAATTCATTGAGACAAAAATAATAGAAAGATTTGACTTTCTCAAAAGAATTAGTTGAAGAAGATCTTGTGATACTTCAATATGCAAGATTGTAAGCCAATGTCTATCACACTTTCTATTAATTTTATGTTATCCTCCAGTATGGGTCTTAGCATAAAAGCATAGAGGATGAAGATGTCTCGAGTACTGTATGTGTCAACAGTCACTAGTACAAAAATACCTTTAAGCGAAGATTATATGTGTCTGTTGTAAAAATATCAGACACATAAAATAGAAGCGGTGAAATTTTTGTAAATATATGATAAAATGACAAAGCATATGTGTCTGTTAATATAAACGACATACATATAAAATTCAACTTGTATTTTAGGCATTTGTCTTAATAAAAAAAATAGACACATATGATGTACTTTTAGTGTCCGTCTCAACAAACAACAGACATCTATTGTTTATTAATAAACAATATTTTTTTTGAATTAATTATTGAAAAATATTTTTATTGGTATATATGTCTGTTAATATAAATGACAGACATGTAAAATTCAACTTGTACTTTAGGTTTCTATATTAATAAAAAACAGACACATATACCTTTTATTTTAGGTGTCTATCTTTAAAAAGGATAGAAGCGTAATATCTATGTACTTATATGCGTTTTGCTTTAATAAAAGCAGACGCATATTAGTGTACAATAGGTGTCTGTCACGAGTAAAGACATACACCTATAGTTTATTTTTTAAAACAAAAAAATGCGGTTTTTTTTTGTGTCTTTTATTTAAAACCCAATTGTATATATCTATTTCTTTTACTTTAGAGCTTGAAACCTAGTTGTATGCGCCAACCATCTCCATCTTCAGCTCTCAACATAAAGTTGGCTTGTAATATGTTCAGCACATCGATTTTGGACCTGTCTTAGTGGCGACGATAATGACAAGAGCTACATTGTTTGTTGGTGGCCAAAGATACGCATGGAAAATATATTCTTTTTTTTTTCTCTCTTTAGATTTTTTCTACATTTTTTGGCTACCATGTTCAAATTTGAGTCTCCATTTTTCAGCTAACATGTTCAAATTTGAGCCTTCATGTCGTAGCCACGACGATGACAAGAAAATATTTTTTTGTTGATTTATAAAATAAAAGTGGGTTTCATGCATTAGCAGGTTGTCTAAGGCATTTGGTAAGGAGAAAATAAATTGGTTCTGCACATGTTAAAGCTAATTTTTACCATCAATTAGCCAAAGAGTTGTATGTTCTCCACCTTATTACTATTAGTACTTGATCTTCTACCTTTTTTATGCAAAGAAGTTTATTTATCTTTTTTATTTTTTGTGTATTTTATTTTTGTTAATTTTATATTGTAGTTTTTTTTCACTTAGTAGTTGTTTTTTTGTTATACAATTAGTTTTTTATGGGTTTAAATAATTTTTACGATTTGTTGTATATTTGTCAATTTATAATATTTTAAAAAAAATTAACTATAGGTGTCTGCTATTTTGTAATAACAGACACCTATAGTGAATTTTTTTAAAAAAAATGACTATAAGTGTCTGCTGTTTTATAACAACAGACGCCTATAATGAATTTTTTTTAAAACAATTGACTTTAGATTTCTGTTGTTTTGTAACAACAGATGCCTATAGTCATTTTTTAAAAACATATTTTATGCGTCTGTCATTATATTTTAACAGACGTATAAAATAATTATATGCATCTGTCATTTTAACAGACGCCTAAAATCCAACTCATATACGTCTCATTCATAGGCGTCTGTCATTTAACAGACACATAAAATTCAAAATAACAGACACGTATAAGTCATTTTTGTACTAATGAGTAGAAAATTTAATGTTCGATATGATTTGTACAAGACCAAACAATATACAAGTAGTGGGAGTGATTAGTTGATACATGACAAATTATAATAAAGATCATTAGAATGAAGTAAAAAGGGTCATGAGATAATTAAGGGGACCATAAATGTTGCATTATGTTATGGGGATCAAACTTTATTATCAGGGGATATGTTGGTTCAAATTATATAAATGATTTTGATAAAAGAAAATCCATCATCGAATAGATGTTTTTACTTGCTAGTGGAGCTGTTAACTAGTTTCAAAGTTGCAGTCAGTTGTGGTTACGTCAACGAAAGAAACAGAATATGTAATAGCTATACAAGCTAGTAAAGAAACAATTTAGTTGAAAATGACATTGGAGGAACTTGGACACAAATAATAAAAAATTTCTCTATTTTATAATAGTCAGAGTGTTTTGCATCTTGCAAAAAATCAAACTTTTCATTCAAGGACAAAACACATTCAAATACAGTACCACTTTGTTTGTAAGAAAGTTGAGGAAGGAACAGTAGATATGCAGAAAACTCATACAGGAGAGATCCTCAGATCTCATAACTAAAGTAGCCAGTGCCGATAAGTTTAATTGGTGTTGATTCTCTAGTGACCTAGCAGAAACGTAAGTGGAATGACAATGAAGAAAGAATGGTGTGAAAATATGATTGAATTAATCAAATCTTCAATTGAGAGATTTATTATAAATCAATAATTTCAACCACCGAAATTGGTGGCCGAAATCTTTGAAAATTAAATTTTTTTTTGTTGAAAAGTTTGCATCCTTGTGCCTATAAAAAGGCATAAACAAGTCTCATTTCAGCACAACAAATTTTAAGCAAGTGAGAACAAATATGAGAGAAAGAAAAAATAAAGAGATAAAAAAATATTTGTTATTTGTTATTCTCTTAATTTTTATGAAAAAGAGTATTTGTTATCTCTTTAATTATTAGAAAGAATGTGTAATCTTCTATTTTTTTCATAGCGAAATCTTCTATTATTATCTTAACGTAAAATTTATATGTTCCATTTTATCTTTAATTTTTCTCAATTTATTGGTTGCTATCATGCTCTATCCGGTTTTTATTTTCTCAAACATTATTTTTTGTTGTTCTGGTCAACCTTTCAAAAGTTCCACGTGCATCAGCTTAATATTGTAGCTCAAGAAGCATGAGAGAAATGGCGATTCAACCATGTGAGTTGTGACTCCCTGCTTTACATCGGCAATTCAGCAACACCATACTTATCTTCACATGGTTGTAATCTTGTTATTTATTCAATTATTTATTTTTCCGGGAAAATCTTTGGTTCCTAATAATATTTTTTCTGTTGAATTTCTGATTTTATGTTATATTGAAATGCTGAATATTAATTATAGTCCATAGTGAGTTTAAAATCGAACTCAATAAAAAGAAAAAAAATCAATTCTCAAGTCAACTAAAATAACGTTTTTAATCGATTTATCAAATTTAAACCCAATATATGACAAAATTTGTTTTTGAATATAATAGAAAGTTAGAAACTCAATAAAAAAAATATTATTCTTCAAGGACCCAAAGGTGAAAGATGTATTTTGCCTTTTCGATTTTAGTTATTGAAATATTAGCCAAATTATGAATTCATCACTTTGTTACATTAAAATTGTGAGTTAAACACTCCATAAGATGGAATATATGTATATATATATCTATAACTATTTATATTTTTATAAGTATGAAGTTAAATTATAAAAATTGACTCAATCTATAAATGAAAGTATCTAGAAAATATAATTAAACAAGTAAAATTCTGTTTGCCATTTGATTAATTAGATTTTGATCCTCCCAAAAAGAAAAGAAAAAGAAAATGGCAACAAAACTACAAAACTATGGATATAACATACAAACAATCAACATAGTACGCAAGTTATGAATAACTTGTTAAGAATCGATGTCAAATAATTTGTTCAAATATTAGGTACATCTACCACCAATTTATTGAAAAATGAAGTTTATTGTGTTGAAAAATTAAGCAAATATTAGGTACACCCATATCCACCTAATTTGTTGAAAAATTAAGTCCATATTAGGTACACCTACCATACCAAATTTTCTACCAAATGTATGGTGAAGATTTGAACAAATATATTATGTGGATTTAACTTTGAACCTATAAATAGACACACTTCTAAGATTTAAATCATCCTAGAGTGAAGAAGAAAAATAAGACTATAAGTCTTGAGTGTTTGTGAGAGTTGAGAGCTTTTTTTGTAATATTTCTAGTTTAGTGAAGTTTTTGTTATATCTCTAATTTTTGAGTGAATTTCTTCTTTGAGATATTTAATTTAGAGTTGTTCATTCTAAATTTTTTTCTTAACAATTGGTATCAGAGCCTAAATTGAGTGTTAATATTTACTTATCGTATGCTCTGTGGTTGCCACTAATAAGTGGATTCTCCACATCAGAAAATAAGTTAAATTATTATTCACTCTTGAAGATTGTATCAAAGGGGGCGATCGGATATCATTCTTAGTAGAGCTATCTTGAGTCGTGAGAAGTTTGGCACACTGAAAGTTTGTTGATCAAGCTTATTCGGTATAATCGAAATCATATCGACACGATGGGTGACCTTTAAGTAGTCAGAGAAATCAAGAAGCTCAAGAACAAAAACTACAACACATGGGCAACATATATGGAGTCTTACCTACAAGGCCAAGACCTTTGGGAGACTATCGGTGGTAGTGAAGTTACACAACCAACGACAGAAGATGCCTTGCAAAAGTGGAAGATTAAAGCAGGCAAAACGATGTTTGCTTTAAAAACCACAATTGAAAAAGAAATGTTAGAGCACATTCGAGATGCCAAAATACCAAAGGAAGCATGAGATACTTTTGTTACACTATTCTAAAAAAAGAATGATACAAGACTGCAACTTCTCGAGAACGATTTGCTATCAATGGTGCAACGTGACATGACGATTGCCTAATATTTTCACAAGCTAAAAGAAATATGCCTCAAAATTTTAGAGCTAGATCCAACAGCTCCTATTGGAGAAACCGGGATATAAAGAATAATTATCCATGGTTTGAGACCTGAATACCACGGGTTCGTTGTCGCTGTATAGAGGTGGCCGATACAACCATCACTTGTTGAGTTTGAAAATTTGCTTGCAAGTCAGGAAGCTATGACTAAGCAAATGGGAGGAGTCTCGCTGAAGGGTGAGGAGGAAGCACTCTTTACCGGCAAAAGCAAAGACACTTTCAAGCGGTACGTTGGCAGTGCATCTAAAAAGAATAATGACAAGGGAGGCTCTCGTCTAGGGGGAGCTTCAAAGAATCGCGGGTAATAGTAGAAAGTTCGATGGAAAGTGTTACAACTGTGGGAAGATGGGTCACATGGCGAAAGATTGTTGGACCAAGAAAAAATCTATTGAAAATAACACGGCTACTTCCAGTTCAAAAGAGAATAGCGAAGATGGTTGGGATGCCGAAGCATTATTCGTTATGGAGGAAGAAGAATTAGCTCTCACAGTAACAACATCAGAACATATTGACTACAAAAATGACTGGATCGTAGATTTCGTTTGCTCAAATCATATGACGGGTGACAAACAAAAGTTACTAAACTTGTCTGAGTATAAAGAAGGTCGTGTGGTAGTGACAGCTGATAACTCAAAGTTACTGATAACTCACATTGGTAAAATGATAGTTACACCTCGATATAATTCTAACCAGGTGCCACTTCAAGATGTTTACCACGTCCCGGGAATGAAGAAAAATTTGTTGTATGTGGCTCAATTGACATCATCAGACCATTATATCTTGTTCAGTCCTTAAGATGTGAAGGTGTATCATGACCTAAAAATCTCAGAAACACCAACAATGGAGGGGCGACGATTGTTTTTAGCAGAATCTGCATATATAGATAGGATGAGGAAAAATGAGACATCAGATCTATGGCACATACGGTTAGGTCATGTTAGCTATTCCAAGCTAAGTGTGATGATGAAGAAGTCGATGCTTAAAGGGCTTCCTTAACTTGACGTGCGAACAGACTCAGTTTGTGCGGGATGTCAATATGGTAAAGCACACCAACTTCCATATGAGGAATCGAAGTTTAGAGAAAAAGAATCATTAGAGTTAGTTCACACTGATGTATTCGGACCAATTAAGCAACCGTCAATTGGTGGTATGCGATACATGGTGACATTCATTGATGAATTCTCAAGGCATGTGTGAGTTTTCTTTATGAAAGAAAAATCTGACACATTCTCAAAATTTAAAGAGTTCAGAGAGTCAGTTGAAGGAGAAGTAAGAAAGAAGATATGTTGCTTACGCACAGACAATAGGGGAGAATATAGCTCAAGTGAGTTCTCACAATACCTAAGACAATGTGGAATACCTCATCAATACACTTGTTCCAACACATTGCAACAAAGTGGTGTAGCTGAGAGAAAGAACCGACATCTTGTAGAAGTCTGTCGAAGTATGCTACATGCAAAGAATGTACCAGAAAGTTTTTGGGCTGAAGCAATGAGGACTGCAACCTTTGTGATCAATAGACTTCCTCAACCAAGGTTAGAATTTGTTTCTCCTTTTGAGAAACTATGGAACATGAAACCTACAGTTAGCTACTTTCGAGTATTTGGCTGTGTATGTTATGTATTTGTTCCTAATCATCTACAAAGCAAGTGTGACAATAAAGTTGTTAGATGTATCTTTATGGGATACGACAGCCAAAGAAAAGGGTGGAAATGTTGCGATCCAACGAGTGGAAGATGTTACACTTCACGAGACGTGATGTTCGATGAAACATTTTCTTGGTGGTCTTCAGATAAGGAGGTGTTGCTAGACTCTAGAAAATTTGGAGACAAACTACAAAAAAAGATGGAGGAGCATATTGTTCAACTTCAACCAAGTTCCAATGAATCAGGAGATCAAAACAACAATGATGTCGAACAAAGAGTGACTCGGAGTCCTTGGGAAAATGGCGTGTATCAACAACCAAATGATGAAGGTGAGCCTAGTGAAATTGAAGAATCAACTCTGCAATCTCAACTCTAAAGGTTAACAAGAACACGAAGGCCAAATCCCAAATACACCAATGCAGCCATAGTCGCAGAAGACAACATAATAGAACCAGAGACATTTGAAGAAGCATCGCAGAGTTCTGAGTGGATGATAGCTATGAAAGAAGACATGGATGCACTTGAGCAAAATCAAATTTGGGATCTAGTGTCAAAGCCAAGAGATGTGAAACCCATATCCTGTAAGTGGGTTTACAAGATAAAACGTCGTCCAGATAGATCAATCGAGAGGTACAAGGCATGATTGTAGCTCATGGTTTATCTCAACAGTATGAACTAGATTATGATAAAACATTTAGTCCAGTGGTGAAACTTACAACAGTACGAGTTTTACTTGCACTTACAGCCAACAAAGACTGAAATTTATGGCAGATGGATGTGAAGAATGCTTTTCTTCATGGAGAGTTGGATCGGAAAATCTACATGATCCAACCAATGGGTTTTTAGAGCCAATATCATCCTAAATATGTGTGTAAGCTTCAAAAAGCACTCTATGGATTGAAATAAGCACCTAGAGCATGGTATGGTAAAATTGCTGAATTTCTAACACAAAATGGTTATTCAGTAACACCTACAGATTCTAGCTTATTTGTCAAAGCTAGCTATTGTACTAATGTATGTGGATGACTTAATCATAATCGGTGATGATGAGCCAGAAATTTTTCAGACGAAAGAAAATTTATCAGTTCGTTTCCAGATGAAAGAACTTGGATAACTCAAGCACTTCCTTGGTTTAGAGGTTGATCACACACAAAAAGAAATATTTATTTGTCAACAAAAATATTCTAAAGATTTGTTGAAGAGGTTCGGAATGCTCGAATGCAAACCAATTTCGACACCGATGGAACCAAATGCTAAAATGTGTGCACATGAAGGAGAAAATTTGGAAGATGCGATGATGTATCAACAATTGGTAGGCAGTCTGATTTACTTAACCTTGAATCATCCTGACATTTCTTATGCAGTTGGTGTGATGAGTCGTTACATGCAAAATCCAAAGAAGTCTCATTTAGAAGCAGTTCGACGAATACTGAAATATGTAAAGAGTACAATTGACTATGGTCTTTTGTATAAGAAGGGTGAAGACTGCAAGTTAATTGGTTATTGTGATGCTGACTATGCAGGAGATCATGAGACAAGGAGATTAATAACTGGGTACGTGTTTAAACTTGGTTCTGGAACAATTTCTTGGTGTAGCAAGAGACAACCAACGGTATCATTATCAACCACTGAAGCTGAGTATCGAGCAGCAGCAATGACAGCTCAAGAGAGTACATGGTTGATACAAGTAATGAATAATCTACATCAACAAGTAGATTATACAGTTTCATTGTATTGTGACAATCAATCAGCAAATCGTTTGGCAGAGAATCCAGTTTTTCATGCAAGAACTAAGCATGTTGAAGTGCATTATCATTTTATAAGAGAAAAAGTTATGCAAGAAGAATTTGAGATGAGATAGATCAAAACGGATGATCAAGTTGCGGACTTGCTCACAAAAGGTTTAGGTACAGGCAAGCTCAAAATATTTCATCGACAGCTCGACATACTACAGAGAATGAGAGTTGACATTGAGGGGAAGTGTTAAGAATCAATGTCAAATAATTTGTTCAAATATTAGGTATACCCACCACTATTGTGTTGAAAAATTAAGCAAATATTAGGTACATCCATCTCCACCTAATTTGTTGAAAAATTAAGTCCATATTAGGTACACCTACCATACCAAATTTTCTATCAAATGTAAGGTGAAGATTTGAACAAATGTATGGTGTGGATTTAACTTTGAGCCTATAAATAGGCACACTTCAAAGATTTAAATAATCTTAGAGTGAAGAAGAAAAATAAGACTACAAGTCTTGAATGTTTGTGAGAGTTGAAAGTTTTTTTTATAATATTTCTAGCTTAGTGAAATTTTTGTTGTGTCTCCAATTTTTGAGTGAATTTCTTTTTTGAGATATTTAATTTAGAGTTGTTCATTCTAAATTTTTTTCTCAACATAACTCTTTGTTGTCTCTACTCTCCAAACTGCAACTATACGTTTCTCTTAATACTGAAAATTCACGCAAGGTTTAAATATTGATCAATGTACTAATATGTGAACATTAATCAGCATAATCTCCCATTTGCACAGTTAATTCTTTACTTCAAAAAGATCACAAACCTGTCCTAATGTGAGCAATTTGCCTCTTATTAATAATCTTTTCAGATCATCATGTTCTTCACATCTAACAATATCATCACAAAAGTAAGGAAAAAAGAAAAATGAAGAAGCAAATGTGGTCATGCATCCTTGTGATATGCTATTTGTTTCTTGTAATTAGCCATGGAGAATCACAGAGCTGCAAGCCTAGTGGCAAAATACGAGGCAAAAAACCTCCACCAGGTCAATGCAACCAAGAACATGACTCCGATTGCTGTGTAGACGGCAAAATTTACACAACCTATAAGTGTTCCCCGTCGGTGACCTCCCACACCAAAGCAACTCTAACAATAAACAGTTTCGCAGCAGGAGGTGATGGTGGTGGTCCATCGGAATGTGATAACCAATACCATTCGGATGACGAGCCAGTAGTAGCACTTTCCACTGGGTGGTTCAATGACAGGAGCAGATGTCTGAAGTATATTAATATCCATGGAAATAGGAAGAGTGTGAAAGCAAAAGTAGTGGATGAATGTGATTCAACAATGGGGTGTGATGATGAACATGATTATCAGCCACCTTGTCCGAACAACATCGTTGATGCCTCTAAAACTGTGTGGAATGCTTTAGGAATTTCTGATCCTGATAATGTCGGAGAATTGGATATTTATTGGTCTGATGTTTGACATCTTTACATTTATGTGCAATTTTCTTATGCATTTAATTATCACTAGAGCAATGCTAGCAAATCTCCTAAAAAATCATTGTCTGAAAATTTGATTGAATCGGACAATTTCTTTTCCGGAGACTATTGCTAGCATTTCTCTGTTCTGACTGAATATGTGGCCTGCATATTCTGAATCATGTAAGAAGTATTATTGTGTCTTAATTGTTTGAACTTTTGTGGGCATATTTGGTCTAAATGAATTACCAAATTTTATAAATTCATTTAAAATTTTTTTAAATCAAATCTATCAAATCGATTATAACTAATCAAACTTAATATATTTTTTCCTGGAGATAATGAGTGATAATAGACAAGCAATGAAAATTACAACAACCCGTTTAAGCAAATTAAAGTATAATATAAAAAGCCAGTGCCCCAGCGGCATTAAGGAGTTTAGCCCCTCTCTCTTCCTAAAGTCTCAGTTTTGAAATCTGCTTAATCTCACTACAGCCCAGGTTGCTTTTTTTTTTTCCTTTTTTTTTCCCCTAAGTTAATTGCTTTGTAAATTTGCTTAAATTAGCTAAATTAATTTTCTTATCAGTACTCCATGTTTGGCTCTATACTAACAATTGGTGTAACGCTTGGTGCTGTTACAATCACAGATTCCATTGGTCGAAAAAGGGTATGTTTTATTTCCAATTTCAAGCCACAAATTTTATATTCTCCAATTTATTTAGTATGGTGTGTTTATTAAGCAGGCAATGAGATTGTCAGCTGCATTTTGCATTGCAAGATGACCAGCTGTTTTTTTTTCCCTTCTTGCAATTTCTTTGTAAACATTTTGCATCTTTCATCATCTTTTGACCCTCAAGTTACCTAATTACAACTTTGTATCTTGGTACTGGAATTGATTCAGAGTTATTTGTCACTTGATGTGGGGAGGTTTTTAACTGGCAATGGCATTGGAGTTTTCTTGTTTGTGGCAATTACGCGATAACCATAAGTTAGTTTTTTTTCTTTTTTTTTTTTTTTCAGAATTACTCTTATATTATAATTTTAATGACAATAACTTAAAAAACAGGTTCCAGTATTCATAGCAGAAATATCCTCAAAGAATCTTCGTGGAGGGCTTACCACATTGAATCAAGTAGGAAACCATAAAGCTGTTATAATGCACAAAAATTTCCACATTCATTGAAGTAAAATCAATAACTTTTTTCTATCCTTCTGGGGTGTTCATGTCTGTTTTGCAACTCACGATTGTTATTGGGGGATCTGCTTCTTTTGTGATCGGAAGTGTGTCATTTCATGGAGAGCACTAGCTCTAACAGAGAGAATGATTCTGTACAATTTTTTTGCTTCAATGTTGATTTTTAGTTGAATTGATTTGTCACAGGGAAGTATAAGTTGCCAAAAACTGATTGCTGGTTTTAATTTAAAGATATTATTCCATGCATTTTGCTGCTTGATGGTCTGTTCATTGTTCTGGAGTCTCCCAGATGGAAGGTAAGCATACATATAAGCATAAGCTTTGAGAATTCCTGTTTTGCAATATAACTGGGAGATGCGATTAAACATTTCCTTATTCAGTTAAAAGTTGGCCGAGAAAAGGAATTCTTAGCTGCATTGCAGAAATTTCGCGGCAAAGATGCTGATGTTACTCATGAAGCCACCGAAATCCAAGTATTTGTCTTGAACTACCTTTAAAAATCAAATCAAATACAACTAGTACCTTTGGCAGTTGATATTTTCTGTTTGTTTGACAGATTAATATTTAAACCCTTAGCACCATTCTTAAAACTAGATTTCTTGATTTACTTCAAAGGCAATATATTCGTTTCGTGTTTGTAAGTAGATTGGTTAGCCTTTTGAGAAATTTGATGATAAAATTATAGATTTATATCAGTTGTGGAGCTTTCCTGTTTTCTGATATCTTGCAAACTTGGCCTGGATTTTCAGGTCGGAGTAGCACTAATGGTGTTCCAGCAATCTGTGGGAATTAATTGCATTAAGTTTTATGTTTGTGAAACTTTTGTATCAGCTCGTAAACCAATTGCTCTGTTTTTAGTTTTCATCTTTCAGTTCTTCATCTCACTAGTTGATTCTTGGTCCAATAACAAAACCTGCAGGACTTTCTTCCAGTACAATTGGAACCGTAGCTTATGCTTGTGTTCAGGTTCTTCGCATTGGCAACTATCAAAAAACAGTTCACAAGTTAACTTTTCTTTTTTTCCTATTGAAAGCTGATGCATCTAAAACTGATTCAGGTACTAATAACCATATTGGGAGCACTATTATTGGACATAATCTGGAAGAAAACCTCTGATAAAGGTATATCTATACTTAACAACGTCTTATTCTGCAAACAGTATAATATATACAGAGAAGTTCTTGAATAATTACTTATTTTGCATATGTGAGTGAAGGTTTCTGCAGCTGGGACATTTCTAGGTAGCTTCCTGACAGGAGTTTCTTTCTTCCTCAAGGGAAGTCACCTGAATTATTAATTTCTTTATATTGCATAATTTTTCGGCGTTGTATCTTCAATCAAGGTATTAATTTGGGCCTATGATGTTTTTATATGCCAGGCACACAATTTGTTGCTTGGAATGGTACCCATAATGGCTGTTTCAGGAGTACTGGTAAATTCATCTTCAAAATAATGCTACTATGATTTCATTAAATCACTCTCTGCAGCCCAGCATAAGGATTCAGTTTGAGATCTTTTCTATTGTTCATGAAATCAGATATACATATCAGGATTCTTGATATCTATTTTAGCATAGCAAGATATTATACTTATCATCTGTCCATTAATTCCTGTAGGTACAAGAATCAAGATTCAAAATGTTTGTCATCTAAAAGCTTATTTTCATTGTGTGGCAGATCTTCCCTATAAATATAAAGGGGTTGCTGGGAGCTTGGTGACACTGGTGAATTGGATAGGTGCATGGCTAGTCTGCTAAACTTTCAACTTTTTAATGAGCTGGAGTTCCTCAGGTATATCCAACTTTCTTAACTACTTCCCCAGAGAGAGTAAAATTTTCAGCTTCCATTGTTGACATATATGTCCAATTCACTCATTGGCAATTTTTGACTGTTTCAGGTACATTCTTTCTTTATTCAGTATTTTCATTGATGAGTATGCTATTTGTGGCAAAGTTTGTGCCAGAAACCAGAGGAAAAACCCTGGAAGAAATTCAGGAATATATGTATTCGTAAAGATGGAAAACAGTGTAATTGGTTGAACTTTACTCGAATTGCAGTAAAATTATGAAACTTTTTTTTATCCCAAAAAAAATCATTGAACTATGCTTTTATTTCACTAAAATTAATTCAGGCTAGTTTTCAGATATTGGTAATCGAAAATATGATATGACTGCTGACGTGTCACCGAATTTTGCCACATCATCATCCACATAGATGACACATTAGTAACTTCTAAAAATTGTGTCACATCAGCCACCGCGTAGCAAATCCAGCTGGAGAAAGATGACACGTTACGGTTAATTTTCACAATCGTTTACTGAACTTTTTTTCATTTACTGTAAATTCACAACTTTTTTTGTTTGAAAAAATAACAAAATTTGGATTTCCTTTCACTTAAATAACTTTTAGCAATAGTGATAAAATAAGTACCTGAAAATCTAACTTGACACTTGATTCTTTGCATGAACTTCACAGCCATTAACTCTGACAACTTTTTTCTTCTTCTCTTGGACAACTGACTTGGGAGACTGTGATAATTTATCTTTTAAAAAAACTTGAGTCGGAAGCAGACCTAGTAAACACTCTGTCAACATTTGTAAAAGAAAAATCAATCGCAAATCTAGAACTATCAGAGAAAACCTAATTTATTAGAGCCATGGAGAATTATGATTTTTAAGATAAGAGATTGCGAATTCAAAATATTCGGTACAAATCCAGCGCTACATCTACTGCCAAGTTATATTTTCGATTGCCTATTTATCAAATTTTACCGGAAGTTGAAGAAAAATAAATTTTTTTTTTTAATTTTTTCGGGACAACAAAAAAGTTTAGTTATTTTGTGGCAAATAAAATATAATTCAGTGATCATTAATGAAATTAACCATTTTTCTTCAATTACATTTGACACGTTGAGCTGATATAACACAAATTTTCAAAGTTACTTATGTGTCATCTACGTGGACAATAACATGGCATGATGTGGTGACATATCAGCTGGTACACCAGATTTCAGGTAACACATTAACTGCCAGCAAGACTTTTTGGTTAGAGATGCTTTGAAAATGGGTGTAAACACATTTTTTTAGTGATTTTTTTGGATAGAATTTTTTTTTGTAATTTTACTGCAATAGGAGAAAAATTCAGTTACTATAGGTGAAATGAACCCATGAAATTTTGGGTGATGATGAAAGTTCCAGTCTTGTCACTGCATGATGCCATGGTTTGTTTGTTGCAACAAATATATGGCAAGAAGGTTCAATTATATAGTGACGACGGATTTATGTTATTTGTTGTATACAACTCTGCGAATGAACATCAAGAATATAACTTGATTTAAACATACGAGTGAAATTAAATTTCATGAATTTTGACAAAATTGGATAGTGTTAAAAATTAGTTACACTCTTGAGTGTGGAAAGCAAACTACCATCTGCTAGTTTTCTAACATTGAACCAAACGCATCCCTCGAAAGACCAAAGAGGTAGTATGTGGACATCAAATTGAAGCCACAGATAAAAAGGATAATCTATAAAATTTCAATCTGCACGGCATATTAGGCCCACAAAGGAACTTGTCCTTATAGTTGTTACTATTAACTTCAGCCCATGTGCCCCCTTGATTCTCACTACACCTGGAAATGGCGGGCTCGGGCAGAGTCATGCCGAGTGTAAATATGTATTTTGTTCGATTATATAAAAATCGAGCTCGATCTCGAATTGAACAGGAAATCGAGATTTTAGATAAGATTAATTAAATATAAAAATAATAATAAATATATTATTAAATTTTAAAAAACAAATGAAAGATATTTAATTCCTCATTTGCCGTTAGTTGATTGTGTTTGGATCTCCCTAAAAAAACAAATTAATGCAAAAATACAAAACAGTGTTATAACTTACAAATTTACACTCAAATTTATTTTTTCTAAACTTATAAATCTATTTTGTCCTCACTTTCACAATGCTGGTTATTCTAAACAGCACGATCAATTCTAGACTTGAGAAGATCACAAACTTGTCCTGTTGTGAGCAATTTGCCTCTATAAATAATCTTTTCAGATCATCATGTTCTTCACATCTAACAATATCATCACAAAAGTGAAGAAAAATGAGGAAGCAAATATGGTCAAGCATCCTTGTGATATGCTATTTGTTTCTTGTAATTAGCCATGGAGAATCACAGAGCTGCAAGCCTAGTGGCAAAATACGAGGCAAAAAACCTCCACCAGGCCAATGCAACCAAGAACATGACTCAGATTGTTGTGTAGACGGCAAGCTTTACACAACCTACAAGTGTTCCCCGCCGGTGACCTCCCACACCAAAGCAACTCTAACAATAAACAGTTTCGCAGCAGGCGGTGACGGTGGTGGTCCATCAGAATGTGATAACCAATACCATTCGGATGACGAGCCAGTGGTAGCACTTTCCACTGGGTGGTTCAATGACAGGAGCAGATGTCTGAAGTATATTAATATCCATGGAAATGGGAAGAGTGTGAAAGCAAAAGTAGTGGATGAATGTGATTCAACAATGGGGTGTGATGATGAACATGATTATCAGCCACCTTGTCCGAACAACATCGTTGATGCCTCTAAAGCTGTGTGGAATGCTTTAGGAATTTCTGATCCTGATAATGTCGGAGAATTGGATATTTATTGGTCTGATGCTTGACATCTTTACATTTATGTGTGATTTTTATACGTTCATGTAATTCAGTGTTTACTGTTATATGGTTCATACACATGCAGCGTACAATATATTAAAATTATTACCTTGTTAAAAACTTTTTATAGATGTAATCAAATTGGTTTTCCCTTTATTTATTTACACATTTGATTGGGGAAGAAAAGAAGAAAAGACAGAGAAGAGATGAGAAAATAACGAATTATGGGTACTTTGTGATTGCCATCCATAATCCACCAAATTTATAAATAATTATGGAACATGACGACTGCAAACCCAAATCCAAGTTTCTTTCGCATTTCACCTATACTTGTACTCCAAAAGCATCTGATGTGTGCTATGTTGTTTTGTTATTTGGTCTTGATTTCTTAGTACCTTTGATGGGGTTTTCTACGGATAGCAATTGATGGTTTAACACAGCACCAAAACAACATCTGCTCTGTTACAAATTAGATTCCTCCAAAAAAAAATGTTTGTTAGGACAAACTAAACATCATTGTTGGTTCCAAAGCTTTAATAATTAAAGAAACACGAAAAGGGGGAAAAAATTTGTGCCGGAAGAATGAAATTTGAGCATTCTTGCATGAAAAAGCATTGTCTAAATGTCTATAATATTGTAATCAATAGCCCATCCCTTAAAAAAAAAAAAAACTATCAAAACACCGAGTAAAACACTCCATTTGCCACACTGATATAACAAAATTGGAGATGCGGAAAGGACATGGTGATTGAGTATTGAGACTCGTTCGAACCTTGGCTATAGAATACTTTTAAAATTTGATGGGAACCCCTTTATCTTTTATTGGGTATGCCTCGCCGAAACATATTACTGGATTGTTGAAAAAAAAACTTTTTAAGCTATTATTTTAAACTTAGGGGGAAGTTATTAGTTTCTGCATTTGATAGCTGTGAATAATTCTTCTAATATTGTTTTTAAGCTCAAAGCTTAAGAAATTACCGAATTGATAAAGCATAATGAAATTACCGAACTACGGAATCAGCTGGAGAAAGCCATTTGGGATGTTCAAGATTTTCTTGCTTTCTTTTTATTTTTTTTCTTATGATGTCCAAAGTCCAACTAAGAGCAAAATGGGGTTAAACTCATGTTCAGTTCAGAAAAAATTCAACGAATTTATTGAATTACTACTATACACTCCCTCTATCTCGTTTTAGTAGGTTTATTTATTATACTCCTTCGATTCCATTTTATTAGTCATTTAAGATTGTTTCACACATATTAAGAAACTATTAAGACTTTATTCGATAAAACTAGTTGATTGAATTAAAACTGTTTGGTAAAATTAGCTGAAAAATGTAAAATGATATAAAATGATATGTTTATATTAATAAAAAATAAAATATATTTAAACACATAATACAAACAAATTATATATAATAAACAATATCAACCCAAAATAATAAAAGAATTGTATATTCAATGTCAAAAATAAAAAATAAAAATTTGGGATTAAATGATATAATATGTCATTTGACATAAAAATAAGAGTATAAAGGAAAAAAAATCATAATCTACTAATTTTTTTGAATGCTAATTCTACTAGTTTTTTTTTAAAATTATAATCTAATTTTTTTTCTAAATAATCTACTTTACTAAACACAACTTATTGGTAACATTATATTATTTTTATGGTTAAAGTAGATTATAATTTAGTTTGTTTTATCAATCAATGCCTAAATAACTCGATTATAAAGAAAAAAACTCTATTAACTCTTTATTAAAAAAATTCTTAAACAATTTATTAATAATTTTTTAAAGAATAAAAAAATAAGTAAATCTATAATGATAAAATTGTAAAATATACTGTAAAAGTATAATTAATACTTTATTGGTAATTTAAAATGACATATAAATAAAATTTTAGCTTTTTTTAAAAACGACATTTGTAAAGAAACCATGGAAGTATAATATATTAATTAAAAAAATTAAAATTGAAGTAAAGTCTTTCAGGAACTCTCCTCAATGTCCTCATTAACAGAATTTGTATGTGTATTTATAAAATAAGAATTTTTAACTCATATTTATCTACGTGTTCTTCCATCTTCCAACTATATACACACACCCCCAACTGTCACATTCCCACGATTTAGGCCATAAAAACTATTTCAATCAGTATGATATCACACCAATTTCTACGACTCACCGCTCCCCACTCAGCAGAGGTCAGCGTCAATTTGTCATCTTTTTTCCCCCTTCTGTTCTCATTTTGATTGTATGCCAAGAAAATGAAGAACATGGAAATAGAGAGATAAAAAAATATTTATTATTTATTATTTGAGAGAAAAAAATAGAGAGATAAAAAAATATAAAGAGCAAATTTGTGAGAAAAAAATAGAGAGAGAAAAAAATATTTGTTATTTTATATTTTTCTAATTTTTATAAGAGAGAGTATTTGTTCTCTTCTTAATTATTAGAGAAAATGTGTAATCTTCTATTTCTTTTATAGTGAATTATTTTATCTTTATCTGTGATTTTTACCTCGATTTGTTTAAAGTTTTCCACATAAAATATGTGTTCCATTATATCTTTAATTTTTTTTTCAAATTATTAGTTGTGACTCTGTTGTATTCAGTCATTATTTTCTCAACAAGTAGTATCAGAGTTTGACTTTGATATTAATATATATTTATTGTATATTTTGTGGTTGTGACTAATAAGTGGATTCCCACATCAGAAAATAAGTTAAATTATTATTTACTATTAAAGTTATTATTGAAGTAATGACAACAAAATTTGAGATCGAGAAATTCTATGAGAGTAATTTCTCATTATGAAAATTAAAGATGAATGCTATCATGAGAAAAAATAATAGTCTGACGACTATTAGTGAAAGACAAGTGGAATCCAAAGATGATATTAAATGGAATAAGATGGATAAAAATATTATTGTAAATCTTTATCTTACATTAGCAGATGGAGTATTGTCAAGCATAAAGGAGAAAAAAACCACAAAAGAGATTTGAGATCATCTCACAAAGCTATACAATACTAAGTCATTTCACAATAAAATATTCCTTAAAAGGAAATTGTGCGTTCTACTGATGTTAGAATCTGCTTCATTGATAGAACACATCAATATTTTGAATATTCTATTTTCTCAACTCACATAATTGAGTTATAAAAAAGTCTACTTGATTCGTATTATCAACTCATTATCAATCTAACAAATAATGTCCTCATTGATTATTTGAACTTTGATGATATTGCAGCTGCTATTATTGAAAGAGAAAATCGGTGCAAGAACAAAGAGGATAGATTGACAAGTTTGCAACAAGCAGAAGTCCTAACGGTGATGAGAGGAAGATCAATAAAATGTGGCTCAAGTGGGAGCCAAGAGCAAGGTAGATTAAAGTCGAGAAGCAAGAAAAATCTGAAATACTACCATTGTGGCAAAAAAGTCTTTTAAAGAAGGATTGTTAGAGTTTAAACAAGAAAAACTCTAATTCTCAAAGAAATATTGTAAGCACATCTAATGAGGGTGATGCTTTGTGTTGTGAAGTGGCGACAACTAGCGAAGACAGAAAGACATTCTAATGTGTAGTTCATTGAATCGAAAACGACATTTCACATGACCTCTCGAAGAAAATGGTTCCATCAATATGAACCTATCTCTGAAGGATCTGTATATACTTGCAATGATTATGCCTTAAAGATTGTCGGTATTGGAACTATCATGTTGAAGTTATGTGATGACAAAGTACACATTATTCAACAAGTGCGACATGTGAAAGACTAGAAAAAAAGAATTTATTGTTGTTAGGTCAACTAGATGACCTTGATTATAGAATTGAAATTGAAAAATGAATCATGAAGGTAATTCAAAGAGTGTTTGTATTAATGAAGGGAGAAAAAGACATTGCTAATTCGTACATATTGAAGGGAGATATTTTGCTAAAATGAGAAGCATCAGATGTTTCAAGCAGTTTAAGTGAAAAATCTGGAATAGTGTGACATCAAAAACTTAAGCATATGTCTGAGCAAGGAATAAAAAATTACTGAGTCAAATTTAGTTCCAAGTTTCACTAAAATGTTCTTACCTTTTTATGAGAATTGTGTAATAAGTAAGCAACATAGATTAAAATTTATAAACAACACATATTGAAGTTTATAAGCATCAAATTCTAGAAGTAAAAAAATTAGAATTATTTCACTCTGATGTATGGCGAGCACCAGTTACGTTTCTGGTATGAGTAAAATATTTTATATCCTTCATAAATGATTATTCCAGAAGATGTTAGGTGTATCCTATCAAGAATAAGACAAATGTGTTTTCAGTCATCAAATTATTCAAAATATGGGTAGAGCTTGATTCTGGAAATAATATCAAATGTCTAAGGACAAATAATAGAAAAAAATTCACCAGTTATGAGTTTGTTGAATTTTGCAATCAGGAAAACATCAAAAGATTAGGAGCAGGTGATGGGAGGAGAAATGGCTAGCGGTGGACTGTGAGGAGGCGCGACTAGTCGATTTTGGGAGCTCAGATTAGAGGATCGAAGATGAAGGAGAAGAAGATTAGGAGCGATGTTGTTGCATCTTGAGATGGTGCGACTGATCGGTTGATAAGAGGAATGGCCGGCGGGTGGGAGATGGGTGGAGGTTGTGGTGGGCGTGGGTCATCTGAGAGAAGGAGAAAGTGGGAGGGAGAAGAAGTAAAATGAGAGAGAGTAAAAGAAAAAGAATAGATAAATAATTCAGTTATAAAATTCCAATTTTTTATTTGATAAATTGATTAATTAGGGTTTAATTGATTACTTTTATTCAATTGACATAAATTAAAGTTAATTCATTAAATTAAAGTTCAATTTATTAATAAACTTAAATTTATTAAATTGACTTAAATTAATATTCAATTGAGCAAATTGTTTAAAATTAATTTGAATTAATAATCTAATCTATATAAAATAAATATAAGTAAATATTTCATACACTGATAAGGAATAAAATAATGTCATGTCATCTCAATTTATTAATTGAACTTAAATTGATTGAAATTTTATAGTTCAATGGTTCAATTTATTAATTGAACTTAAATGAATTAAACTTAGTAAAAAATGAACTTCAATTGATTCATTTTATTTAATTGAACTTAAATTAAACTTTAGTTGATTTAATTGTCTTAAATTAGAGTTAAATTGATTAAATTAGAGTTTAATTGATTATACTAGATTTAATTTATTAATTGAACTTAAATTGATTAAGTTGAACATAATTGACTAAAATTAAGATTCAATTGAATAATTAAATATAAATTGATTAAATTAATATTAAATTGGAGTTCAATTGATTAAATCAATTAAATTAACTTAAATTCAGGTTCAATTGATTAAATTAATTAAACTAGTTTCAATTGGACTTCAATTGATTAAATTGGGAATAAATTAGGAATTAATTGAATAAATTAGGAATTAATTGAATAAATTGAGATATAATTGATAAAATTATGATTCAATTTATTAAATTCATTAATAATTGAATATTAAATTTATTTATTCAACTTTAATTAATCAATTTCAATTCAAAGATTATTTGACATTCAATTTTAATTTTCAATCAATTTTAATAAAATTTATTTCTACTATAAAAAAAATAATAAAAATTCAAAACATTTACCAACGGACATTTCCGTTGTTAACTAGTAACAAAAAATGTCTGTTGGTAATTTTCTGTTGGTATTTAGCTATGGTCATATGTCCTTGTAATTACCAACAGAACAATTCCGTTGGTAATTACCAATAAAATAATTCTGTTAGTAATTAACAAAATAACAACGGAATACCAATGAATTTAAATCCGTTGGTATTTTTCATTGGCGATCAGTTACAAACGGACATTAATCCGTTGGTAAAACATTGTTGGTAATCCATCGGTAATCCGTTGATACTATCTTATAATTACCTCCACACATTTTTCATTGTTAATCCGTTGGCAATCCGTTAGTAAATACCAACGGATACTGTCAATTGGTAAATTCTGTTGGTAAATATAATTTTTCCTGTAGTGGGTGTACTTAATATTTGTTTAATTTTTCAATACAATAAACTTAATTTTTCAACAAATTAATGGTAGATGTATCTAAATTATTTTGACATTGATTCTTAACAATTTTTTCTGTTGAATTTCTGATTTTATGCTATATTGAAATGCTGAATATTAATTATAGTCCACAGTGAGTTTAAAATCGAACTCAATAAAAAGAAAAAAATAAATTCTCAAGTCAACTAAAATAACGTTTTTCATCAATTTACCAAATTTAAACCCAATATATGACAAAATTTGTTTTTGAATATAATAGAAAGTTAGAAACTGAATAAAAAAATATTATTCTTCAAGGACCCAAAGGTGAAAGATGTATTTTGCCTTTTCGATTTTCGTTAGTGAAATATTAGCCAAATTATGAATTCATATGTATATATATATCTATAACTATTTATATTTTTATATATATGAAGTTAATTATAAAAATTGACTCAATCTATAAATGAAAGTATCCAGAAAATCTAATTAAACAAGTAAAATTCTGTTTGCCATTTGATTAATTAGATTTAGATCCTCCCAGAAAAAAGAAAAAGAAAATAGCAGCAAAACTACAGAACAATGGTTGTAACATACAAACAATCAACATAGTACGCAAGTTATGAATAACTCTGTGTTGTCTCTACTCTCCAAACTGCAACTATACGTTTCTCTTAATACTGAAAATTCACACAAGGTTTAAATATTGATCAATGTACTAATACGTGAACATTAATCAGATTAATTTCCCATTTGCATAATTAATTCTTTACTACAAAAAGATCACAAACCTGTCCTAATGTGAGGAATTTGCCTCTTATAAATAATCTTTTTAGATCATCATGTTCTTCACATCTTACAATATCATCACAAAAGTAAGGAAAAATGAAGAAGCAAATGTGGTCATGCACCCTTGTGATATGCTATTTGTTTCTTGTAATTAGCCATGGAGAATCACAGAGCTGCAAGCCTAATGGCAAAATACGAGGCAAAAAGCCTCCACCAGGTCAATGCAACCAAGAACATGACTCCGATTGCTGTGTAGACGGCAAACTTTACACAACCTATAAGTGTTCTCCGCCGGTGACCTCCCACACCAAAGCAACTCTAACAATAAACAGTTTCGCAGCAGGCGGTGATGGTGGTGGTCCATCGGAATGTGATAACCAATACCATTCGGATGACGAGCCAGTAGTAGCACTTTCCACTGGGTGGTTCAATGACAGGAGCAGATGTCTCAAGCATATTAATATCCATGGAAATGGGAAGAGTGTGAAAGCAAAAGTAGTGGATGAATGTGATTCAACAATGGGGTGTGATGATGAACATGATTATCAGCCACCTTGTCCGAACAACATCGTTGATGCCTCTAAAGCTGTGTGGAATGCTTTAGGAATTTCTGATCCTGACAATGTTGGAGAAATGGATATTTATTGGTCTGATGCCTGATATCTTTACATTTATGTGTTAATTTCTTGTGTATTTAATTATCACTTGAGCAATGCTAGCAAATCTCCTAAAAAATGATTTGTCTGAAAATTGATTGAATCGGAAAATCACTTTTCCAGAGACTATTGCTAGCATTTCTCCGTTCTAGATGAATATATGGTTTGCATATTCTGTATCATATAATAAGTATTATTGTGTCTTAATTATTTGAATTTTTGTGGGCATATTTGGTCTAAATGAATTATCAAATTTTAGGAATTCATTTAAAATTTTTATAAATCAATTCTATCAAATCGATTATAACCAATCAAACTTAATATATTTTTTCTTGGAGGTAATGAGTGATAATAGACAAGCAATGAAAATTACAACAACCTGTTTAAGCAAATTAAAGTATAATTTAAAAGGTCCGTGCCCCAGTGGCATTAAGGAGTTTAGCCTCTCTCTCCCTAAAGTCTCAGTTTTGAGATCCACTTAAATAAAAAAAGTATAATATAAAATTTTTTTAACATATTAAATTGAATTATATAGTAAATTATTTTTTATCTAATCAGCAAAGAAATGCGCCTTGCTGAACCACATCCCATCAACTTAAAATTGAAAAGGTGACATTTAAATTTTCATATTTTCTGCCACTCTTTCATTCTCTTCCTGTAGAGGCATAAAACAGCAACAAAAATGGCAGCTGCTTCTTTCATTTCTTCAACTTTCCTTCAAGCTAAACCTCTAATCACCCATCAGCATTTCTTTCATTTCAGAAATTATGGTCAAATCAGCAAAATCCCAGGTCACAGCTGCTAGGCTTCCTGTTGATGTATGTCTTCTTGGATTTACTGGTGTTTTGTGTGGTCATATATATAGTAAGTGGACAGATGTACAGTACATGAGTAATTATGTAAAATAGTACCGTACAATTTATATGTATTTCTTATATATTGTAACAGTAAGTTTTACAGGTAAATAAAAAAATCTAAGCTGTTTTACTACCGATGACATAGTCATATTGCTAAATCTCGTTAAATTTTTATGTTTTTTGATTTCTTTATTTTTTTATCTTGCTATTTACATGATTTCTCTAAAACTAGAACTGCACAAATGAGGAATTCTAGGGCAGCATCAAGAATTAGTTGCCCAAAAACAGGCAGGTACTAAATTCACTTCCATTTTTACTCATTCCATGAAAATTTTTCAAGGTCTAGCTAGGCTCTTTGTTAAATTCTTTGAAATTTAAATTAATTTTTCATAAATAGATTACAAAAGTTGCCCAAAATAAGTGATTAATTGCGTTTTGCTCTTTCTTTATTCAGCCGAAGGAATATATGGAGATAGGGAAATACAAAGATCATGGTCAGACTGATGGCCATGAGGAGAAAGGTCCCTTGCAATAGTTCTGCTTAGTTCGTTTGTTGCTTTTTGTGGTTCCTTTGAATTTGGAATATGCGTAAGTTCTTTATTCAGCATTCAAGCTCATTTTATGGCCTTTGGTCCCTTTTTATGTCTCCTTCCAGAATAGGATGTTAAGAATTAATGTCAAATAATTTATTCAAATATTGGATACACCCACCATCAATTTGTTGAAAAATTAAGCAAATATTAGGTATACCCATCTCTATCTAATTTGTTGAAAAATTAAGTTCATATTAGGTACACCTACCACATCAAATTTTCCACCAAATGTATGGTGAAGATTTGAATAAATGTATGATGTGGATTTAATTTTGAGTCTATAAATAGGCACACTTTCAAGGTTTAAATCATCTAAGAGTGAAAAAAAATAAGACTACAAGTCTTAAGTGTTTGTGAGAGTTGAGAGCTTTCTTTATAATATTTTTAATTTAGTGAATTTTTTGTTGTGTCTCCAATTTTTTGAGTGAATTTCTTCTTTGAGATATTTTATTTAGAGTTATTCATTCTAATTTTTTTCCTCAAAAATTGGTATAAGAGCCTAACTTAAGTGTTAATATTTACTTATTGTATGCTTTGTGGTTGCCACTAATAAGTCGATACTTCATATTAGAAAATAAGTTATATTTCAGAGCTATCTTGAGTAGAGCTATCTTGAGTTGTTAGAAGTTTGACACACTGAAAGTTTATTGATCAAGCTTGTTCGGTATAGTCGAAATCATATCGACACGATGGGTGACCTTCAAATAGTCGGAGGAATAAAAAAATTTAACAACAAAAACTACAACACATGGGCAACATGTATGAAGTCTTACCTAAAATGCCAAGACCTTTGGGAGGTTGTCGGTGGTAGTGAAGTTACACAACCGACGACAGAAGATGTCTTGCGAAAGTGGAAGATTAAAGCAGGCAAAACGATGTTTGCTTTAAAAACCACAATTGAAGAAGAAATGTTGGAGCACATTCGAGATACCAAAACACCAAAGGAAGCATGAGACACTTTTCTCAAAGAAGAATGATATAAGACTGTAACTTTTTGAGAACAATTTGCTATCAATGGTGCAATGTGATATGACGATTGTCCAATATTTTCACAAGGTGAAAGCGATATGCCGCGAAATTTTAGAGCTAGATCCGACAGCTCCTATTGGAGAAACCAAGATAAAAAGAATAATTATCCATGGTTTGAGACTTGAATACAGTGGGTTTGTTGCCGCTGTACAGGGGTGACAGACACAACCATCACTTGTTGAGTTTGAAAATTTGCTTGCAAGTCAGAAAGTTATGACTAAGCAAATGGGAGGAGTCTCGTTGAAGGGTTAGAAGGAAACACTCTTTACCAGTAAAAGAAAAGATACTTTCAAGTAGTACGTTGGCAGTGGATCTAAAAAGAATAATGACAAAGGGAGGGTCTCGTCTAGGGGGAGCTTTAAAAAATCGCGGTAATAGTAGAAAGTTCGATGGAAAGTGTTACAACTGCGGGAAGATGGGTCACATGGCGAAAGATTGTTGGACTAAGAAAAAATCTATTGAAAGTAACACTGCTACTTCCAGTTCTAAGGAGAATAGCAAAGATGATTGGGAAGCCAAAATGTTATTCACTATGGAGGAAAAAGAATTAGCTCTCATGGTAACAACATCATAACATATTGACTACAAAAATGACTGGATCGTAGATTCCGATTGCTCAAATCATATGATGGGTGACAAACAAAAGTTGCAAAACTTGTCTGAGTATAAAGGAGGTTGTGTGGTATTGATAGCTGACAACTCAAAGTTACCGATAGCTCACATCGATAAGACGATAGTTATATCTCGATATAATTCTAACTAGGTACCACTTCAAGATGTTTACCATGTCCCGAAAATGAAGAAAAATTTGTTGTCTGTGGCTCAATTGACATCATCAGGCCACTATGTCTTGTTTGGTCCTCAAGATGTGAAGGTGTATCATGACCTAAAAATCTCAGAAACACCAACAATGGAAAGGCGACGATTGGAGTCTGTCTACATTATGTCAGCAGAATCTATATATATAGATAGGACAAGGAAAAATGAGACATTAGATCTATAACACATGCGGTTAGGTCATGTTAGATATTTCAAGTTAAGTGTGATGATGAAAAAGTCGATGCTTAAGGGGCTTCCTCAACTTGATGTGCTAATAGACACAGTTTGTGCGAGATGTCAATTTGGTAAAACACACCAACTGCCATACAAGGAATCGAAGTTTAGAGCAAAAGAATCATTAGAGTTAGTTCACTCTGATGTATTCGGACCAATTAAGCAACCGTCAATTTGTGGTATGCGATACATGGTGACATTCATTGATGATTTCTCAAGGCATGTGTGGATTTTCTTTATGAAAGAAAAATCTGACACATTCTCAAAATTTAAAGAGTTCAGAGAGTCAGCCGAAGGAGAAGTGGGAAAGAAAATCTGTTGCCTACACACAGACAACGGAGGAGAATATAGCTCAAGTGAGTTCTCTCAATACCTAAGGCAATGTGGAATACGTCATCAATACACTTGTGCCAACATACTGTAATAAAATGGTGTAGCTGAGAGAAAGAATCGACATCTTGCACAAGTTTGTCGAAGTATGCTACATGCAAATAATGTACCAGAAAGGTTTTGGGCTGAAGTAATGAGGACTGTAGCCTTTGTGATCAACAGACTTCCTCAACCAAGGTTAGAATTTGTTTCTCCCTTTGAGAAACTGTGGAACATGAAACCTACAGTTAGCTACTTTCGAGTATTTGACTGTGTATGTTATGTATTTGTTTCTAATCATCTACAGAACAAATGTAACAAGAAAGTTGTTAAATGTATCTTTGTGGGATATGATAGCCAAAGAAATGGGTGGAAATGTTGCGATCCAACGAGTGAAAGATGCTACACTTTAGGAGATGTGGTGATCGATGAAGCCTCTTCTTGGTGGTCTTCAAAGAATGAGGTGTTGCTAGACCCCAGAGAATTTGGAGACAAACTACAACAAAAGATGGAGGAGCATATTGTTCAACTTCAACCAAGTTCAAATGAATCGAGAGACCAAAACAACGATGATGTCAAACAAACAGCGACTCAGAGTCCTTGGCAAAATAGTGTGTATCAACAACCAAATGATGATGGTGAGCCCAGTGAAACTGAAGAATCAACTCTGCAATCTCAACTCCGAAGGTCAATAAGAACAGGAAGTGTAACACCACACCTTATGCAGTTAAGTATAACCTATCCATGTATCAAGTAGTCACACATAACATATTAGAAAGGAAAAATACCTGTTAACATTGGTAGTAAATTTTTTTTATCTTGTAATACCATTCAATGACTTTCAAGTCAACATTAAGGTTTTCACCACAATATAATATATCATATCTATTAAAACTTAAACTTTACATCCGAAGGATTACGGGTTGCTTCCATTTATACATTCTTAGAACCTATTCCAAAATGACTATACATATTCAAATATGTAAATACAAAATACAGATGACATATTTCGTGCTTGTGAGAAATGCAAGAAGAGAGAGAGTGATGGGGCTCGGCCAGTGACCTGTGCTCTATGTCTTCTATACGCTACTCAAAATGAGCTATCACTTTTCTTTACCTGAAAAATGATGCAAATTTAATGAGTTACGACTTAGTGAGAATAACCATCAAATGAGCTCTAAAGTACAGAACAACTCATAGTAATAAATCACAAATCCAATACATACCATGTATTCCATTCCATTCATCAGTATCATATAAATATCAATAAAGTTAAAACATATAATCATTACTCTTTACGTATGTAAATGCTTTGCTTATTTCATTTTGTTGTGACCAAGTTAAACAGACATTTCCGCAGGTTTCCATGTGAACATTTGCCATGTGAACATTTGCATTTGCTAACTAGCTTGATCATTTGTTTCATTTGCATATTTGTTAGGCCATAGGCCTCTTCTTTTGCTTTACAATATCAATTAACTAGTCACACCGCCTTTTAAGTCCATATGCATATGCATTTGTAACTAAGCATTCATGAGCCATTGCATCTTTATCACATATATACCTCGTATGTCACGCATATACCATGCATATACTATACATATACCATGTATATATATCACATATGTCAAACATACACCTCAAATATACCACAAGTATACCACTTATGTGTATCACAAATGTCACAAATTATCCATCATCATATTATCAAGGACAAATCATGACAATCATATGAATCACATAGCAAGCAACATTCATTTGCACTAAAGCATTCAATTGATAATTAGACTCATCTTTTTCCTTTGATTCCGACCCCTAACATATTGTCTATCCGCTCCTTGTGGGTCTCCAATATGTTGTGAGTCTGAAATGAAAATATAATCAATTAACTCATGATTAGGGAGACTTAATGTGGCTTAAACAAATTAATATGCATTGTTCATATCAATAGCTAAGATTTTTCCTATGAGGCAGTGTGACCTTATGAGACTGTTTAGCCTATAACTTTTTCTATACTTGACCAATTAATCTGATTATTTTTCTAATTAAAATTAACATTATGTAACATATTAAAATTTCATACCAATTGGATCATTGTACAATTTTTGGTGGAATTTCTAAATGTGTTTTGTTTTCTGCCCTTAGGCAGTTTCAGGGTACCAACTTTGATTCATTATAACTTATAATATATAAGTCATATTTTAATGAAACTTTACAAACACTTGTATGGGTTCAAATGGAACATTTTTTTATATTTACAACTTTTATCAATTATGTCTCTATAGTCCTCAAATTATAAGAAACATTTGACTGGTCCAGAATAGAATTGGCTTCCGGACCAGTATGACTTCTAAAGACCATAACTTAGCCCATACATAACATATTAAGCTGAAATTAGTACAAAAATTTAGATAAGACATATACCTATAACTTTTATATTTTGATAATTTATAGAATCTAGCTCTAAGGATCTCAAATAGCCAAACAAGTTTCTAGATCTGCCCAGGGCACTCAGTGGGCAGTTCAAACCATGGAACAGTCATGGTTCCATTCACCTTAACTCAAAATTTACAAGACATATGAATCTGAAATTTGGTATACAGATACATAATACATATATCTACAACTTTTTATGTTTTTAGATACTTCAAATAATGACTTTAACATATTCAAAACCAAATAACACAGTAGCTATCTTGGCTAGGGTTCACACCTTAACCAGTTTCAGTAGAGAGAAGATATCTCTTCCTATACAAAAAAATCTTGCAAAAAGGTTTACATATCAATAAATCTAAGATATAAAGGAACAACTTTTGTGTTTTAAACTTTTCCAAAATCAATTTTTATTGATATCAAAATCGGGATGCAGGTCAGTGCCTATTAATGAACCTTAGCAACTCAAATCAACCTTATAGCAATAATAATTGATTACTTACCAAGAAAAAACTTGAAAGGGATCAATTTGACTCAAAAAATAAGCGAAACAAGGAAGAATTGAGTTCTGGAATGGAGGAAGATGAAGAAGAAAACGGGATGGAGTGAGGAGGCAGAAATGGGGGAGAAAGATAAAGCTAACTTTTTTGTTTTTGTCTTTTTATCTTTTTCTCTTCATCTCTTCTCTTTTCTCTTTTATTTTCTCTTCTCCTTTATTTTATTTTTCTTTTATTTCATTTTCATTTTATTTTGTCTATATTATTATTATTATTATTATTATTATTATTATTATTATTAATTCCACTAATTCACACAATAATACAACTTAATCATGTGGTCTGATTTAACTAAATTAACAATGTAAATGTTTACCAATCTTAATCTAGTCATTTTTCTTACTTTAATTTAGTCACCTTATTCAATTTATTTCTAATGCTTTGTTATCCTCCATTAGGTTATAAGTATACACGTGTACAATTGCCAAATACTAGGATACATAGCTAGTGTGTGTCATGAACTTGTTTCTAAGAAAATATGTATGAAATGCACGTGTTCAATTGGATTATATGGAAGATGCATATGTTCAAATGAAATGCATATGGGGAAGGTCGAAGATGTTACAAGAAGGCCAAATCTCAAATATGCCAATGCAGCCATAGTCGCAGAAGACACTATAATAGAACCTGAGACATTCAAAAAAACATCATAGAGTTCTGAGTGGATGACATCTATGAAAAAAGAGATCGATGTACTTGAGCAAAATCAAACTTGGGATCTGGTGTCAAAGTCAAGAGATGTGAAACTCATATCTTGTAAGTGGATTTACAAGATAAAACATAGTCTAGATGGGTCAATCGAGAGGTACAAGGCACGATTAGTAGCTCGTGGTTTCTCTAAACAGTATGGACTAGATTATGATGGAACATTTAGTCAAATGACAAAACTTGCAATAGTATAGGTTCTACTTGCACTTGTAGCCAACAAAGATTTGAATTTGTGATAAATGGATGTGAAAAATGCTTTTCTTCATGAAGAGTTGGATTGAGAAATCTACATGATTCAACCAATGGGTTTTCAGAGCCAATATCATCCTGAATATGTGTGTAAGCTTCGGAAAGCACTTTATGGATTGAAACAAGCACCCAGACCATGGTATGGTAAGATTCATGAATTTTTAACACAAAGTGGTTATTCAGTAACACCTACAGATTCCAGCTTGTTTGTCAAAGCTAATGAAGGAAAGCTAGCTATTGTGCTAGTGTATGTGGATGACTTAATCATAACCGGTGATGATGAGCCAGGAATTCTTCAGACGAAAAAGAATTTATCAGTTCGTTTCCAGATGAAAGAACTTAGACAACTCAAACACTTCTTTGGTTTATAAGTTGACCACACACAAAAAAGAATATTTATTTATCAACAAAAATATTCTAAAGATTTGTTGAAGAGGTTTGGAAATGGTCGAATGCAAGCCAATTTCGACACTAATGGAACAAAATGCTAAAATGTGTGCACATGAAGGAAAATATTTAGAAGATGAGACGATGTATCGACAATTGGTAGGCAGTCTAATTTACTTAACCTTGAATCGCCCTGACATTTTTTATGCAGTTAGTGTGATGAGTTGGTACATGCAAAATCCAAAGAAGCCTCATTTAGAAGCAGTTCGACGAATACCAAGATATGTGAAGAGTACAATTGACTATGGTCTTTTGTACAATAAAGGTGAAGACTACAAGTTAATTGGTTATTGTGTTGCTGACTATGTAGGAGATCATGACATAAGGAGATCAACAACTGGGTACGTGTTTAAGCTTGGTTCTGGAATAATTTCTTGGTGTAGCAAGAGACAGCCAATGATATCATTATCAACCACTGAAGCTAAGTATCGAGTAGTGGCAATGATAGCTCAATAGAGTGTATGGTTGATACAACTAATGAATAATCTACATCAACAAGTAAATTATACAGTTCCATTGTACTGTGACAATCAATTAGTAATTCGTTTGACAGAGAATCCAGTTTTTCATGCAAAAACTAAGCATGTTGAAGTGCACTATCATTTTATTAGAGAAAAAGTTCTGCAAAAGAAATTGAGATGAGACAGATCAAGACCAATGATCAAATTGAAGACTTGCTCACAAAAGGTCTTGGTACAGGCAAACTCAAAATATTTCGTCGACAACTCCATATAGTACAAAGAATGAGAGTTGACATTAAGGGGAGTGTTAAGAATCAATGTCCATATAGTACAAAGAATGAGAGTTGACATTAAGGGGAGTGTTAAGAATCAATGTCAAATATTAGGTACACCTACCATCAATTTGTTGAAAAATGAAATTTATTGTGTTAAAAAATTAAACAAATATTAGGTACACCCATCACCACCTAATTTGTTGAAAAATTAAATTCATATTAGGTACACCTACCACACCAAATTTTTCACCAAATATATGGTGAAAATTTGAACAAATGTATAGTGTGGATTTAACTTTGAGCCTATAAATAAACACACTTCTAAGGTTTAAATCATCCAAGAGTGAAGAAGAAAAATAAGACTACAGGTCTTGAGTGTTTGTGAGAGTTGAGAGCTTTCTTTATAATATTTCTAGTTTAGTGAAGTTTTTGTTGCGTCTTCAATTTATTGAGTGAATTTCTTCTTTAACATATTTAATTTAGAGTTATTCATTCTAAATTTTTTTGTCTAACATAGGAAAGGTGGAATTGTCTCACTGGTTTAATTAAGAAAACTTCCTGCTTTGCTAAGTGAATTTTTCTTCTTTTCTTCTTTTTTTTTCCTCCTCTTTTAATTCTTCTTCTTTTTGAAAGACAAACTAACGGCAGAAACTATAAAAATTATTTATAAAAAAAGGTAAAGATCAGCTTTTTAAAACTAAGTTATTCCTCTAACTGGTGGGCTATTCAGCCTTTTCTTTTCTTTTTTTCCCCCAGGTTAATTGATTTGTAAATTTGCTTAAATGAGCTAAATTAATTTTCTGTTCAATTATCAGTACTCCATGTTTGGCTCTATACTAACAATTGGTGCAATGCTTGGTGCTGTTACAAGTGGCCCAATCGCAGATTACATTGGTCGAAAAAGGGTACGTTTTATTTCCAATTTCAAGCCACAAATTTTATAGTCTCCAATTTATTTAATATGGTGTGGTTATTAAGCAGGCAATGAGATTGTCAGCAGCATTTTGCATTGCAAGATGGCTAGCTGTTTTTTTTCCTTCTTCTCTAGAGTATGTGTAGGTTCTGCTATTCGATTCTTGCAATTTCTTTGTAAACATTTTGCATCTTTCATAATCTTTTGACCCTCAAGTTACCTAATTACAAATTTGTATCTTGGTACTGGCATTGATTCAGAGTTATTTGTCACTTGATGTGGGGAGGTTTTTAACTGGCTATGGCATTGGAGTTTTCTTGTTTGTTGCAATTACGCGACAACCGTAAGTTAGTTTTTTTTTTCAGAATTACTCTTATATTATAATTTTAATGACAATAACTTAAAAAACAGGTTCCAGCATTCATAGCAGAAATATCCTCAAAGAATCTTCGTGGAGAGCTTACCACATTGAATCAAGTAGGAAACCATAAAGCTGTTATAATGCACAAAAATTTCCACATTGATTGAAGTAAAATCAATGACTTTTTTCTATCCTTCTTTGGCGTTCCTGTCTGTTTTGCAGCTAATGATTGTTATTGGGGGATCTGCTTCTTTTGTGGTCGGAAGTGTGTCATTTCATGGAGAGCACTAGCTCTAACAGATAGAAATCTGTATTTGTCTTGACCTATCTTAAAAAATCAAATCAAATACAACTAGTACCTTTTGGCAGTTGATATTTTCTGTTTGTTTGCCAGGTTAATATTCAAACCCTTAGCACTGTTCCTAAATCTAGATTTCTTGATTTACTTCAAAGGCAATAAATTCATTTTGTCATTGGAAGTAGATTGGTTACCCTTTTGAGAAATTTGATGATGAAATTATAGATTTATATCTGCTGTGGAGCTTTCCTGTTTTCTGATATCTTGCAAACTTGGCCTGAATTTTCAGGTCGGAGTGGCAGTAATGGTATTGCAGCA
This sequence comes from Triadica sebifera, assembly GCA_023653625.1. NCBI lineage: Eukaryota > Viridiplantae > Streptophyta > Magnoliopsida > Malpighiales > Euphorbiaceae > Triadica > Triadica sebifera. The sequence continues at coordinate 2,515,427 of CM042908.1, forward strand.
ATTTGTGGGAATTAAATGGCATTCAGTTTTATGTTAGTGAAGCTTTTGTATTAGTTTGTAGACCAATTGCTCTGCTTTTTTAGTTCTCATCTTTCAGTTCTTCATCTCACCTGTTGATTCTTGGTCCAATTACCAAACATGCAGGACTTTCTTCGGGTACAATTGGAACCAAAGCTTATGCTTGTGTTCAGGTTCTTCACACTGGCAACTAACAAAAAACAGTTCACAAGTTAACTTTTTTTTTTTCCCAGTTGAATGCTGATGCATCTAAAACTGATTCAGCTAGGACATTTCCAGGTAGGTTCCTGATTGGAGTTTCTTTCTTTCTGAAGGCAAGTCACCTGAATTATTAATTTCTTGATATTGCATAATTTTTCGCGTTTCATCTTCAATCAATGCATTAATTTGTGCCTATGATGTTTTAATATGCCAGGCACACAATTTGTTGCTCGGAATGGTACCCATAATGGCTGTTTCAGGAGTGCTGGTAAATTCATCTTCAAATTAATGCTACTATGATTTCATTAAATCACTCTCTGCGACACAGCATAAGGATTCAGTTTGTGATCTTTTCCATTGTTCATGAAATCAGATATGCATATCAGGATTCTCGATGGAAATGGGAGCATTTTCGTGGTTAATAATGTCTGGGGTAACTATAATATACTTATCATCTGTCCATTAATTGCAGAAAGTACAAGAATCAAGATTCAAAATGTTTGTGCCATCTAAAAGCTTATTTTCATTGTGTGGCAGATCTTCCCTATAAATATAAAAGGGGTTGCTGGGAGCTTGGTGACGCTGGTGAATTGGATAGGTGCATGGCTAGCCTCATTCACTAACTTTCTAATATGTCCAATTCATTCATTGGCAATTTTTGACTGTTTCACGTACATTATTTCTTTATTCAGTATTCTCATTGATGAGTATTCTATTTGTGGCGAAGTTTGTGCCAGAAAACAAAGGAAAAAACCTGGAAGATATTCAGGAATATATGAATTCGTAAAGACGGGAAACAGTGTAATCGGTTGAATAGAGAATTATGGGAGAGCTGTGAAATTTTGGGTGATGGTGAAAGATTCAGTTTTGACACTGCATGATGCCACTGTTTGTTCTTTGTAACAAATATATGGCAAGAAGATTCAATTGTATGGTGACAACTGATTTATGTTATTTGTCGTATACAACTCTGCTAATGAACATCAAGAGTATAGCTTGATTTAAACATACAAGTGAAATTAAATTTCACGAATTTTGACAAAATTGGATTGTGTTAAAAATTAGTTATACTCTTGAGTGTGGAAAGCAAACAACCATCTGCTAGTTTTCTAACATTGAACCAAACGCATCCCTCGAAAGACCAAAGAGGTAGTATGTGAACATCAAATTGAAGCCACAGATAAAAAGGATAATCTATAAAATTTCAATCTGCAGGGCATATTAGGCCCACAAAGGAACTTGTCCTTGTAGTTGTTCCGATTAACTTCATCCCATTTGCCACCTTGATTCTCACTACACCTGGAAATGGCGGGCTCGGGCAGGGTCATCCCGAGTGTAAATATGTATTTTGTTCGATTATATAAAAATCGAGTTCGATCTCGAATTGGACAGGCAATCCAGATTTTAGAAAAGATTAATTAAATATAAAAAATAATAATAAATATATTATTAAATTTTCAAAAACAAATGATTTTTTTTTAATTCCTCATTTGCCGTTAGTTGATTGTGTTTGGATCCTCCCTAAAAAAACAAATTAATGCAAAAATAAAAAACAGTGTTATAACTTAGAAATCTACACTCAAAATTTTTTTTTTCTAAAGTTATAAATCTATTTTGTCCTCACTTTTACAATACTGGTTATTCTAAATCAGCATAAACGGCACGATCAATTCTAGACTTGAGAAGATCACAAACTTGTCCTGTTTTCAGCAATTTGCCTCTATAAATAATCTTTTTCAGACCATCATGTTCTTCACATCTAACAATATCATCACAAAAGTAAAGAAAAATGAGGAAGCAAATATGGTCAAGCATCCTTGTGATATGCTATTTGTTTCTTGTAATTAGCCATGGAGAATCACAGAGCTGCAAGCCTAGTGGCAAAATACGAGGCAAAAAACCTCCACCAGGCAAATGCAACCAAGAACATCACTCAGATTGTTGTGTAGACGGCAAGCTTTACACAACCTACAAGTGTTCCCCGCCGGTGACCTCCCACACCAAAGCATCTCTAACAATAAACAGTTTTGCAGCAGGGGGTGACGGTGGTGGTCCATCGGAATGTGATAACCAATACCATTCGGATGACGAGCCAGTAGTAGCACTTTCCACTGGGTGGTTCAAAGACAGGAGCAGATGTCTGAAGTATATTAATATCCATGGAAATGGGAAGAGTGTGAAAGCAAAAGTAGTGGATGAATGTGATCGACAATGGGGTGTGATGATGAACATGATTATCAGCCACCTTGTCCGAACAACATCGTTGATGCCTCTAAAGCTGTGTGGAATGCTTTAGGAATTTCTGATCCTGATAATGTCGGAGAATTGGATATTTATTGGTCTGATGCTTGACATCTTTACATTTATGTGTGATTTTTATACGTTCATGTAATTCAGTGTTTGCTGTTATACGGTTCATACACATGCAGCGTACGATATATTAAAATTATTAGTGTGTTAAAAACTTTTTATAGATGTAATCCAATTGGTTTTTCCTTTATTTATTTATACATTTGATTGGGGAAGAAGAGAAGAAAAGACAGAGAAGAGATAAGAAAATAACGAATTATGGGTACTTTGTGATTGCCATCCATAATCCACCAAATTTATAAATAATTATGGAACATGACGACTGCAAACCCAAATCCAAGTTTCTTTCGCATTTCACCTATACTTGTACTCCAAAAGCATCTGATGTGCTATGTTGCTTTGTTATTTGGTCTTGATTTCTTAGTACCTTTGATGGGGTTTTCTACGGATAGCAATTGAAGGTTTAACACAGCACCAAAACAACATCTGTTCTGTTACAAATTAGATTCCTCCAAAAAAAAAATGTTTGTTAGGACAAACTAAACATCACTGTAGGTTCCAAAGCTTTAATAACTAAAGAAACACGAAAAGGGGGAAAAATATGTGCTGGAAGAATGAAATTTGAGCATTCTGGCTTGAAAAAGCATTGTCTAAATGTCTATGATATTGTAATCAATAACCCATCCCTTAAAAAAACAAGGTATCAAAACACCGAGTAAAACACTCCATTTGCCACGCTGATATAACAAAATTAGAGATGTGGAAAGGACATCGTGATTGTGTAATGAGACTCTTTCGAATCTTAGCTATAGAATACTTTTAAAATTTGATAAGAACCCCTTTATCTTTTATTGGGTATGCCTCGTGCCGATACATATTATTGGATGGTTGGAAAAAAAAAAAACTTTTTAAGCTATTATTTTAAACTTAGGGGGAAGTTATTAGTTTCTGCATTTGGTAGCTGTGGATAATTCTTCTAATATTTTGTTTAACCTCAAAGCTTAAGAAATTACCGAATTGATAAAGCATAATGAAATTAACGAACTACGGAATCAGCTGGAGAAAGCCATTTGAGATATTCGAGATTTTCTTGCTTTCTTTTTATTTTTTTTCTTATGATGTCCAAAGTCCGACTAAGAGCAAAATGGGGTTAAACTCATGTTCAGTTCAGACAAAATTCAACGAATTTATTGAATTACTACCATAAACTCCCTCTGACTTGTTTTAGTACGTTTATTTATTATACTCCTTTGATTCTATTTTATTAGTCATTTAAGATTGTTTCACATATATTAAGAAACTATTAAGACTTTATTTGGTAAAACTAACTAATAATCTAGCTGATTGAATTAAAACTATTTAGTAAAATTAGCTAAAAAATGTAAAATAATATAAAAGGACATGTTATATTAATAAAAAATAAAATATATTTAAATACATAATACAAACAAATTATATATAATAAACAATATCAACTCAAAATAATAAAAGAATTGCATATTCAATGTCAAAAGTTAAAAATCTAAATTTGGGATTAAATGATATAATATGTCATTTGACACAAAAATAAAAGTATAAAGGAAAAAAAATCATAATCTACTAGTTTTTTTTTGAATGCTAGTTCTACTAGTTTTTTTTGATATTATAATCTAATTTTTTTTTCATATAATATACTTTATCAAACACAGCTTATTGCTCAAATTAGATTATTTTTATTGTCAAAGTAGATTACAATTTAGTTTGTTTTATCAAACAATGCTTAAAAAACGCGATTATAAAGTAAAAAAACTCTATTAACCCTTTATTAAAAATACTTAAACAATTCATTAATTATCTTTTAAAGAATAAAAATAAGTAAATCTATAATGATAAAATTGTATAACATATTGTAAAAGTATAATTAATACTTTATTGGTAATATAAAATGACAGTTAAATAAAATTTTAGTTTTTTTTTAAAAGTTGTAAAGAAACTATGAAACTATAATATATTAATTAAAAAAATTAAAATTGAAGTAAAGTCTTTCAGGAACTCTCCTCAATGTCCTCATTAACAGAATTTGTATGTGTATTTATAAAATAAGAATTTTAAACTCATATTTATACTACGTGTTCTTCCATCTTCCAACTATATGCACACACCCCCAACTGCCACATTCCCACGATTTAGGCCATAAAAACTATTTCAATCAGTATGATATCACACCAATTTCTACGACTCACCGCTCCCCACTCAGCAAAGGTCAGCGTCGATTTGTCATCTTTTTTCCCCTTCTGTTTTCATTTTGATTGTATGCCAAGAAAATGAAGAACATAGGAAGGAGGACAAGGTTGATTTTTTTTTTTCGTTCTATGATGATGTTTATTTGTCAGTTTAATTTCTTGAATGTTTTCCTTTTGATATTTTCGATTTTCAATTTCTTTTGTTGAGATAGTATTGTGCACTTATTCCAACTGACTTTATAGTTTCTTTTAGGGTTTTGTCTATGACTAGTGGGAGCTATTATGCGTTCTTTCTGTTGAATCATTTCAGCCTTGTGCCTATAAAAAAAGCATAAACAACCCTTATTTCAGCACAATAAGATTTGAGCAAGTGAGAGCAAATTTGAGAGAAAAAAATAGAGAGGTAAAAAAATATTTGTTATTTATTATTTTCCTAATTTTTATATGAGAGAGTATTTGTTATCTTTTTAATTATTAGAGATAATGTGTAATCTCCTATTTATTTTATAGTGAATTCTTCTATCCTTATCCATAATTTTTATCTTGATTTATTTGGAGTTTTCCACATAAAATATGTGTTTCATTTTATATTTAATTTTTCTCAAATTATTGTGACATTGTTGTATTCGGTCCTTATTTTCTCAACAAGTAGTATCGGAGTTTGACTTTGATATTAATATATACTTATTGTATAATATGTGATTGTGACTAATAAGCGGATCTCCACATCATAAAATAAGTTAGATCATTATTTACCCTTAAAAGTTATTATCAAAGTAATCACAATAAAATTTGAGATTGAGAAATTCAATTAGAGTAATTTCTCATTATGAAAATTAAAGATGAAAGTTATCATGAGAAAAAAATAATGGTCTGACGGCTATCAGTGAAAGGCAAATGAAATCCAAAGATGATATTAAGTGGAACAAGATGAATAAAAATGTTATTGCAAATCTTCATCTTACATTAGCAAATAGAGTATTGTCAAGCATAGAGGAGAAAAAAAACCACAAAAGATATTTGAGACAATCTCACAAACTATACAAGGCTAAATCATTTCACAATAAATTTTTTCTTAAGAGGAAATTGTGGACTTTACGGATGTCAGAATCTGCTTTAGTGATAAAACATATCAATGTTTTGAATATTCTATTTTCTCAACTCACATAACTGGGTTATACCTAATTCGTATTATCAACTCATTATCAATCTAACAAACAATGTCCTCATAGATTATCTGAACTTTGATGATGTTGCAGCAGCTATTATTGAATAAGAAAACCGGCACAAGAACAAAAATGATAGATTGGCAAGTTTGCAACAAGCGGAGGCTCTAACGGTGATGAGAGGGGGATCGACAAAATGTGGCTCAAGTGGGAGCCAAGATCAAGGTATATTAAAGTCGAGAAGTAAGAAAAACCTGAAATGCTAATATTGTGGCAAAAAAGGTCTTTTTGAAGAAGGGTTGTTAGAGTTTAAACAAGAAAAACTCTAATCTTTAAGGAAATATTACAAGCACATCCAATGAGGGTGATGCTTTGTGTTGTGAAGTGGCGACAACTAGCGAAGACAGAAAAACATTTGCTAATGTGTAGTTTATTGACTCAGGAGCGACATTTTACATGATCTCTCGAAGAGAATGGTTTCATCAATATGAACCTATCTCTGAGGGATATGTGTATACTTGCAATGATTATGCCTTAAAGATTGTCGATATTGGAACCATCAAGTTGAAATTCTATGATGATACAGTACGCATTATTCAACAAGTGCGATATGTGAAGGGCCTGAAAAAGAACTTATTGTTGTTAGGTCAACTAAATGACCTTGATTGTAGAATTGAAGTTGAAAAAGGAATCATGAAGGTGATTCGAGAAGCGTTTGTATTAATGAAAGGAGAAAAAGACACTGCTAATTTATACATATTGAAAGGAGATACTTTACTAAAAGGAGAAACATTAGTTGCTTCAAGTAGTTCAAGTGAAAGATTTGCAACAGTGTGGCATTAAAAACTTAAGCATATGTCTGAGCAAGGAATAAAAATTTTTGCTGAGTCAAATCTACTTCCAAATTTTACTAAAGTGTTCTTACCTTTTTGTGAGCATTGTGTAACAAGTAAGCAACATAGATTGAAGTTTATAAATAACACATATTGAAGTTTATAAGCATCAAATTCTATAAGTAAAAAAAATTTAGAATTGTTTCACTCTGATGTATGACAAGCACCGGTTACGTTTCTGGTATGAGTAAAATATTTTGTATCATTCATAAATGATTATTCCAAAAGATGTTAGGTATATCCTATTAAGAAGAAGACAAATGTGTTTCCAGTCATTAAAGTATTCAAAACATGGGTAGAGCTTGATTCTAGAAATAAGATCAAATGTCTAAAAACAAATAATGGAGGAGAATACACCAGTCATGAGTTTGCTGAATTTTGCAATTAAGAAAACATCAAAAGAGAGTTCACTACATCATACTCTCCTTAAAAAAATGGAGTGATAAAGTAGATGGACAAAATCTTGTTAGATAGAACAAAAGTAATGTTAGGAGCTGCAGACTTAGAAAAATTCTTCTGGGCAGAAGTAGTAAATACTGCCTCTTATGTGATAAATCAGCCTTTATCAACAACAATATGGTTAAAGATACTAATGGAGATGTGGACTGGAAAAAAAGCTGATTATTCAAACATTTATTTGGAATTCATGTGTACATGATGTACAACACCCAACAAACTACAAAGTTGAATCTAAAATATAGAAAATATCTATTTTGGGGGTATGTTGATGGAGTAAAGGAGTATCACCTGTAGGATCCCATTACCCACAAGATTGTAATCAACAGTGATATTATCTTTTTAGAAAATAAACCACAAAAAGAAGAAATGGATGATAGCACGGTGAAAGAAAATACAAAGACTAAGTTGAGCAAAATAATTTTCCTGAAGCAATACCAAAGAATGAGGAATAAAAACTAGTTGTTTCTGAGATATCAAAATTTCGACAGTTAGATCGTTCCATAAAACAACCAGGTTAGCACTCTAAGTATGTTATGGAGAGTAATGTTTAATATTGCCTTCTAACAGATGATGAAGAGCCATCAACTCTCCAAGAAACACTGAATAATTCAAATGCATCTCAGTTGATGACAACAAATATAGGAGAAAACGGAAGCCCTTCATTAGAATAAAACTTGAAAACTTGTTATGTTACATAAGGAAAAAAACATATTAGAAACAAATGAGTGTATAAGATCAAGCGTAATGACGAAAATAAAATGGAGGATATCGTACAAGATTGGCGGTAAAAGGATATGCTCAGAAAAAATGCTTTGACTTCAATGAGATATTTTTCGCAGTGGTATAATTAACAACAATTTTAGTAGTCCTGACTATGTATGCTACATTTGACTTATTTATGAAACAGTTAAATGTGAAAACTGTTTTTTCTCATAGAGATCTTGAAAAAGAAATTTACATGCTCCAACAGATAGATTTGAAAAAAAAAAAAGAACTTGGTTTGTAAGTTGAACAAATATTTGTACGGTCTCAAACAGGTGCCAAAGTGTTAGTACAAGAGATTTGATTCTTTTATCATGAACCTTGGATACAACATACTGAATGCAAACCCTTATGCATATTTCAAGGGGTTTAGTGAAAATAATTTTATCATTCTGCTTCTGTATGTATATGATATGTTAGTAGTAAGCCCCAACAAAGATCGTATTGTAGAATTGAAGTGATAGCTGACTAGAAAATTTGAAATAAAGGACATGAGACTAGAAAACAAGATTTTAGGGGTGCAAATTCATTGAGACAAAAATAATAGAAAGATTTGACTTTCTCAAAAGAATTAGTTGAAGAAGATCTTGTGATACTTCAATATGCAAGATTGTAAGCCAATGTCTATCACACTTTCTATTAATTTTATGTTATCCTCCAGTATGGGTCTTAGCATAAAAGCATAGAGGATGAAGATGTCTCGAGTACTGTATGTGTCAACAGTCACTAGTACAAAAATACCTTTAAGCGAAGATTATATGTGTCTGTTGTAAAAATATCAAACACATAAAATAGAAGCGGTGAAATTTTTGTAAATATATGATAAAATGACAAAGCATATGTGTCTGTTAATATAAACGACATACATATAAAATTCAACTTGTATTTTAGGCATCTGTCTTAATAAAAAAAATAGACACATATGATGTACTTTTAGTGTCCGTCTCAACAAACAACAGACATCTATTGTTTATTAATAAACAATATTTTTTTTGAATTAATTATTGAAAAATATTTTTATTGGTATATATGTCTGTTAATATAAATGACAGACATGTAAAATTCAACTTGTACTTTAGGTTTCTATATTAATAAAAAACAGACACATATACCTTTTATTTTAGGTGTCTGTCTTTAAAAAGGATAGAAGCGTAATATCTATGTACTTATATGCGTCTTGCTTTAATAAAAGCAGACGCATATTAGTGTACAATAGGTGTCTGTCACGAGTAAAGACATACACCTATAGTTTATTTTTTAAAACAAAAAAATGCGGTTTTTTTTGTGTCTTTTATTTAAAACCCAATTGTATATATCTATTTCTTTTACTTTAGAGCTTGAAACCTAGTTGTATGCGCCAACCATCTCCATCTTCAGCTCTCAACATAAAGTTGGCTTGTAATATGTTCAGCACATCGATTTTGGACCTGTCTTAGTGGCGACGATAATGACAAGAGCTACATTGTTTGTTGGTGGCCAAAGATACGCATGGAAGATATATTCTTTTTTTTTTCTCTCTTTAGATTTTTTCTACATTTTTTGGCTACCATGTTCAAATTTGAGTCTCCATTTTTCAGCTAACATGTTCAAATTTGAGCCTTCATGTCGTAGCCACGACGATGACAAGAAAATATTTTTTTGTTGATTTATAAAATAAAAGTGGGTTTCATGCATTAGCAGGTTGTCTAAGGCATTTGGTAAGGAGAAAACAAATTGGTTCTGCACATGTTAAAGCTAATTTTTACCATCAATTAGCCAAAGAGTTGTATGTTCTCCACCTTATTACTATTAGTACTTGATCTTCTACCTTTTTTATGCAAAGAAGTTTATTTATCTTTTTTATTTTTTGTGTATTTTATTTTTGTTAATTTTATATTGTAGTTTTTTTTCACTTAGTAGTTGTTTTTTTGTTATACAATTAGTTTTTTTATGAGTTTAAATAATTTTTACGATTTGTTGTATATTTGTCAATTTATAATATTTAAAAAAAAATTAACTATAGGTGTCTGCTATTTTGTAATAACAGACACCTATAGTGAATTTTTTTTAAAAAAATGACTATAAGTGTCTGCTGTTTTATAACAACAGACGCCTATAATGAATTTTGTTTAAAAAAAATTGACTTTAGATTTCTGTTGTTTTGTAACAACAGATGCCTATAGTCATTTTTTAAAAACATATTTTATGCGTCTGTCATTATATTTTAACAGACGTATAAAATAATTATATGCATCTGTCATTTTAACAGACGCCTAAAATCCAACTCATATACGTCTCATTCATAGGCGTCTGTCATTTAACAGACACATAAAATTCAAAATAACAGACACGTATAAGTCATTTTTGTACTAATGAGTAGAAAATTTAATGTTCGATATGATTTGTACAAGACCAAACAATGTACAAGTAGTGGGAGTGATTAGTTGATACATGACAAATTATAATAAAGATCATTAGAATGAAGTAAAAAGGGTCATGAGATAATTAAGGGGACCATAAATGTTGCATTATGTTATGGGGATCAAACTTTATTATCAGGGGATATGTTGGTTCAAATTATATAAATGATTTTGATAAAAGAAAATCCATCATCGAATAGATGTTTTTACTTGCTAGTGGAACTGTTAACTAGTTTCAAAGTTGCAGTCAGTTGTGGTTACGTCAACGAAAGAAACAGAATATGTAATAGCTATACAAGCTAGTAAAGAAACAATTTAGTTGAAAATGACATTGGAGGAACTTGGACACAAATAATAAAAAATTTCTCTATTTTATAATAGTCAGAGTGTTTTGCATCTTGCAAAAAATCAAACTTTTCATTCAAGGACAAAACACATTCAAATACAGTACCACTTTGTTTGTAAGAAAGTTGAGGAAGGAACAGTAGATATGCAGAAAACTCATACAGGAGAGATCCTCAGATCTCATAACTAAAGTAGCCAGTGCCGATAAGTTTAATTGGTGTTGATTCTCTAGTGACCTAGCAGAAACGTAAGTGGAATGACAATGAAGAAAGAATGGTGTGAAAATATGATTGAATTAATCAAATCTTCAATTGAGAGATTTATTATAAATCAATAATTTCAACCACCGAAATTGGTGGCCGAAATCTTTGAAAATTAAATTTTTTTTTGTTGAAAAGTTTGCATCCTTGTGCCTATAAAAAGGCATAAACAAGTCTCATTTCAGCACAACAAAATTTAAGCAAGTGAGAACAAATATGAGAGAAAGAAAAAATAAAGAGATAAAAAAATATTTGTTATTTGTTATTCTCTTAATTTTTATGAAAAAGAGTATTTGTTATCTCTTTAATTATTAGAAAGAATGTGTAATCTTCTATTTTTTTCATAGCGAAATCTTCTATTATTATCTTAACGTAAAATTTATATGTTCCATTTTATCTTTAATTTTTCTCAATTTATTGGTTGCTATCATGCTCTATCCGGTTTTTATTTTCTCAAACATTATTTTTTGTTGTTCTGGTCAACCTTTCAAAAGTTCCACGTGCATCAGCTTAATATTGTAGCTCAAGAAGCATGAGAGAAATGGCGATTCAACCATGTGAGTTGTGACTCCCTGCTTTACATCGGCAATTCAGCAACACCATACTTATCTTCACATGGTTGTAATCTTGTTATTTATTCAATTATTTATTTTTCCGGGAAAATCTTTGGTTCCTAATAATATTTTTTCTGTTGAATTTCTGATTTTATGTTATATTGAAATGCTGAATATTAATTATAGTCCATAGTGAGTTTAAAATCGAACTCAATAAAAAGAAAAAAAATCAATTCTCAAGTCAACTAAAATAACGTTTTTAATCGATTTATCAAATTTAAACCCAATATATGACAAAATTTGTTTTTGAATATAATAGAAAGTTAGAAACTCAATAAAAAAAATATTATTCTTCAAGGACCCAAAGGTGAAAGATGTATTTTGCCTTTTCGATTTTAGTTATTGAAATATTAGCCAAATTATGAATTCATCACTTTGTTACATTAAAATTGTGAGTTAAACACTCCATAAGATGGAATATATGTATATATATATCTATAACTATTTATATTTTTATAAGTATGAAGTTAAATTATAAAAATTGACTCAATCTATAAATGAAAGTATCTAGAAAATATAATTAAACAAGTAAAATTCTGTTTGCCATTTGATTAATTAGATTTTGATCCTCCCAAAAAGAAAAGAAAAAGAAAATGGCAACAAAACTACAAAACTATGGATATAACATACAAACAATCAACATAGTACGCAAGTTATGAATAACTTGTTAAGAATCGATGTCAAATAATTTGTTCAAATATTAGGTACATCTATTACCAATTTATTGAAAAATGAAGTTTATTGTGTTGAAAAATTAAGCAAATATTAGGTACACCCATATCCACCTAATTTGTTGAAAAATTAAGTCCATATTAGGTACACCTACCATACCAAATTTTCTACCAAATGTATGGTGAAGATTTGAACAAATATATTATGTGGATTTAACTTTGAACCTATAAATAGACACACTTCTAAGATTTAAATCATCCTAGAGTGAAGAAGAAAAATAAGACTATAAGTCTTGAGTGTTTGTGAGAGTTGAGAGCTTTTTTTGTAATATTTCTAGTTTAGTGAAGTTTTTGTTATATCTCTAATTTTTGAGTGAATTTCTTCTTTGAGATATTTAATTTAGAGTTGTTCATTCTAAATTTTTTTCTTAACAATTGGTATCAGAGCCTAACTTGAGTGTTAATATTTACTTATCGTATGCTCTGTGGTTGCCACTAATAAGTGGATTCTCCGCATCAGAAAATAAGTTAAATTATTATTCACTCTTGAAGATTGTATCAAAGGGGGCGATCGGATATCATTCTTAGTAGAGCTATCTTGAGTCGTGAGAAGTTTGGCACACTGAAAGTTTGTTGATCAAGCTTATTCGGTATAATCGAAATCATATCGACACGATGGGTGACCTTTAAGTAGTCAGAGAAATCAAGAAGCTCAAGAACAAAAACTACAACACATGGGCAACATATATGGAGTCTTACCTACAAGGCCAAGACCTTTGGGAGACTATCGGTGGTAGTGAAGTTACACAACCAACGACAGAAGATGCCTTGCAAAAGTGGAAGATTAAAGCAGGCAAAACGATGTTTGCTTTAAAAACCACAATTGAAAAAGAAATGTTAGAGCACATTCGAGATGCCAAAATACCAAAGGAAGCATGAGATACTTTTGTTACACTATTCTAAAAAAAGAATGATACAAGACTGCAACTTCTCGAGAACGATTTGCTATCAATGGTGCAACGTGACATGACGATTGCCTAATATTTTCACAAGCTAAAAGAAATATGCCTCAAAATTTTAGAGCTAGATCCAACAGCTCCTATTGGAGAAACCGGGATATAAAGAATAATTATCCATGGTTTGAGACCTGAATACCACGGGTTCGTTGTCGCTGTATAGAGGTGGCCGATACAACCATCACTTGTTGAGTTTGAAAATTTGCTTGCAAGTCAGGAAGCTATGACTAAGCAAATGGGAGGAGTCTCGCTGAAGGGTGAGGAGGAAGCACTCTTTACCGGCAAAAGCAAAGACACTTTCAAGCGGTACGTTGGCAGTGCATCTAAAAAGAATAATGACAAGGGAGGCTCTCGTCTAGGGGGAGCTTCAAAGAATCGCGGTAATAGTAGAAAGTTCGATGGAAAGTGTTACAACTGTGGGAAGATGGGTCACATGGCGAAAGATTGTTGGACCAAGAAAAAATCTATTGAAAATAACACGGCTACTTCCAGTTCAAAAGAGAATAGCGAAGATGGTTGGGATGCCGAAGCATTATTCGTTATGGAGGAAGAAGAATTAGCTCTCACAGTAACAACATCAGAACATATTGACTACAAAAATGACTGGATCGTAGATTTCGTTTGCTCAAATCATATGACGGGTGACAAACAAAAGTTACTAAACTTGTCTGAGTATAAAGAAGGTCGTGTGGTAGTGACAGCTGATAACTCAAAGTTACTGATAACTCACATTGGTAAAATGATAGTTACACCTCGATATAATTCTAACCAGGTGCCACTTCAAGATGTTTACCACGTCCCGGGAATGAAGAAAAATTTGTTGTATGTGGCTCAATTGACATCATCAGACCATTATATCTTGTTCAGTCCTTAAGATGTGAAGGTGTATCATGACCTAAAAATCTCAGAAACACCAACAATGGAGGGGCGACGATTGTTTTTAGCAGAATCTGCATATATAGATAGGATGAGGAAAAATGAGACATCAGATCTATGGCACATACGGTTAGGTCATGTTAGCTATTCCAAGCTAAGTGTGATGATGAAGAAGTCGATGCTTAAAGGGCTTCCTTAACTTGACGTGCGAACAGACTCAGTTTGTGCGGGATGTCAATATGGTAAAGCACACCAACTTCCATATGAGGAATCGAAGTTTAGAGAAAAAGAATCATTAGAGTTAGTTCACACTGATGTATTCGGACCAATTAAGCAACCGTCAATTGGTGGTATGCGATACATGGTGACATTCATTGATGAATTCTCAAGGCATGTGTGAGTTTTCTTTATGAAAGAAAAATCTGACACATTCTCAAAATTTAAAGAGTTCAGAGAGTCAGTTGAAGGAGAAGTAAGAAAGAAGATATGTTGCTTACGCACAGACAATAGGGGAGAATATAGCTCAAGTGAGTTCTCACAATACCTAAGACAATGTGGAATACCTCATCAATACACTTGTTCCAACACATTGCAACAAAGTGGTGTAGCTGAGAGAAAGAACCGACATCTTGTAGAAGTCTGTCGAAGTATGCTACATGCAAAGAATGTACCAGAAAGTTTTTGGGCTGAAGCAATGAGGACTGCAACCTTTGTGATCAATAGACTTCCTCAACCAAGGTTAGAATTTGTTTCTCCTTTTGAGAAACTATGGAACATGAAACCTACAGTTAGCTACTTTCGAGTATTTGGCTGTGTATGTTATGTATTTGTTCCTAATCATCTACAAAGCAAGTGTGACAATAAAGTTGTTAGATGTATCTTTATGGGATACGACAGCCAAAGAAAAGGGTGGAAATGTTGCGATCCAACGAGTGGAAGATGTTACACTTCACGAGACGTGATGTTCGATGAAACATTTTCTTGGTGGTCTTCAGATAAGGAGGTGTTGCTAGACTCTAGAAAATTTGGAGACAAACTACAAAAAAAGATGGAGGAGCATATTGTTCAACTTCAACCAAGTTCCAATGAATCAGGAGATCAAAACAACAATGATGTCGAACAAAGAGTGACTCGGAGTCCTTGGGAAAATGGCGTGTATCAACAACCAAATGATGAAGGTGAGCCTAGTGAAATTGAAGAATCAACTCTGCAATCTCAACTCTAAAGGTTAACAAGAACACGAAGGCCAAATCCCAAATACACCAATGCAGCCATAGTCGCAGAAGACAACATAATAGAACCAGAGACATTTGAAGAAGCATCGCAGAGTTCTGAGTGGATGATAGCTATGAAAGAAGACATGGATGCACTTGAGCAAAATCAAATTTGGGATCTAGTGTCAAAGCCAAGAGATGTGAAACCCATATCCTGTAACTGGGTTTACAAGATAAAACGTCGTCCAGATAGATCAATCGAGAGGTACAAGGCATGATTGTAGCTCATGGTTTATCTCAACAGTATGAACTAGATTATGATAAAACATTTAGTCCAGTGGTGAAACTTACAACAGTACGAGTTTTACTTGCACTTACAGCCAACAAAGACTGAAATTTATGGCAGATGGATGTGAAGAATGCTTTTCTTCATGGAGAGTTGGATCGGAAAATCTACATGATCCAACCAATGGGTTTTTAGAGCCAATATCATCCTAAATATGTGTGTAAGCTTCAAAAAGCACTCTATGGATTGAAATAAGCACCTAGAGCATGGTATGGTAAAATTGCTGAATTTCTAACACAAAATGGTTATTCAGTAACACCTACAGATTCTAGCTTATTTGTCAAAGCTAGCTATTGTACTAATGTATGTGGATGACTTAATCATAATCGGTGATGATGAGCCAGAAATTTTTCAGACGAAAGAAAATTTATCAGTTCGTTTCCAGATGAAAGAACTTGGATAACTCAAGCACTTCCTTGGTTTAGAGGTTGATCACACACAAAAAGAAATATTTATTTGTCAACAAAAATATTCTAAAGATTTGTTGAAGAGGTTCGGAATGCTCGAATGCAAACCAATTTCGACACCGATGGAACCAAATGCTAAAATGTGTGCACATGAAGGAGAAAATTTGGAAGATGCGATGATGTATCAACAATTGGTAGGCAGTCTGATTTACTTAACCTTGAATCATCCTGACATTTCTTATGCAGTTGGTGTGATGAGTCGTTACATGCAAAATCCAAAGAAGTCTCATTTAGAAGCAGTTCGACGAATACTGAAATATGTAAAGAGTACAATTGACTATGGTCTTTTGTATAAGAAGGGTGAAGACTGCAAGTTAATTGGTTATTGTGATGCTGACTATGCAGGAGATCATGAGACAAGGAGATTAATAACTGGGTACGTGTTTAAACTTGGTTCTGGAACAATTTCTTGGTGTAGCAAGAGACAACCAACGGTATCATTATCAACCACTGAAGCTGAGTATCGAGCAGCAGCAATGACAGCTCAAGAGAGTACATGGTTGATACAAGTAATGAATAATCTACATCAACAAGTAGATTATACAGTTTCATTGTATTGTGACAATCAATCAGCAAATCGTTTGGCAGAGAATCCAGTTTTTCATGCAAGAACTAAGCATGTTGAAGTGCATTATCATTTTATAAGAGAAAAAGTTATGCAAGAAGAATTTGAGATGAGATAGATCAAAACGGATAATCAAGTTGCGGACTTGCTCACAAAAGGTTTAGGTACAGGCAAGCTCAAAATATTTCATCGACAGCTCGACATACTACAGAGAATGAGAGTTGACATTGAGGGGAAGTGTTAAGAATCAATGTCAAATAATTTGTTCAAATATTAGGTATACCCACCACTATTGTGTTGAAAAATTAAGCAAATATTAGGTACATCCATCTCCACCTAATTTGTTGAAAAATTAAGTCCATATTAGGTACACCTACCATACCAAATTTTCTATCAAATGTAAGGTGAAGATTTGAACAAATGTATGGTGTGGATTTAACTTTGAGCCTATAAATAGGCACACTTCAAAGATTTAAATAATCTTAGAGTGAAGAAGAAAAATAAGACTACAAGTCTTGAATGTTTGTGAGAGTTGAAAGTTTTTTTTATAATATTTCTAGCTTAGTGAAATTTTTGTTGTGTCTCCAATTTTTGAGTGAATTTCTTTTTTGAGATATTTAATTTAGAGTTGTTCATTCTAAATTTTTTTCTCAACATAACTCTTTGTTGTCTCTACTCTCCAAACTGCAACTATACGTTTCTCTTAATACTGAAAATTCACGCAAGGTTTAAATATTGATCAATGTACTAATATGTGAACATTAATCAGCATAATCTCCCATTTGCACAGTTAATTCTTTACTTCAAAAAGATCACAAACCTGTCCTAATGTGAGCAATTTGCCTCTTATTAATAATCTTTTCAGATCATCATGTTCTTCACATCTAACAATATCATCACAAAAGTAAGGAAAAAAGAAAAATGAAGAAGCAAATGTGGTCATGCATCCTTGTGATATGCTATTTGTTTCTTGTAATTAGCCATGGAGAATCACAGAGCTGCAAGCCTAGTGGCAAAATACGAGGCAAAAAACCTCCACCAGGTCAATGCAACCAAGAACATGACTCCGATTGCTGTGTAGACGGCAAAATTTACACAACCTATAAGTGTTCCCCGTCGGTGACCTCCCACACCAAAGCAACTCTAACAATAAACAGTTTCGCAGCAGGAGGTGATGGTGGTGGTCCATCGGAATGTGATAACCAATACCATTCGGATGACGAGCCAGTAGTAGCACTTTCCACTGGGTGGTTCAATGACAGGAGCAGATGTCTGAAGTATATTAATATCCATGGAAATAGGAAGAGTGTGAAAGCAAAAGTAGTGGATGAATGTGATTCAACAATGGGGTGTGATGATGAACATGATTATCAGCCACCTTGTCCGAACAACATCGTTGATGCCTCTAAAACTGTGTGGAATGCTTTAGGAATTTCTGATCCTGATAATGTCGGAGAATTGGATATTTATTGGTCTGATGTTTGACATCTTTACATTTATGTGCAATTTTCTTATGCATTTAATTATCACTAGAGCAATGCTAGCAAATCTCCTAAAAAATCATTGTCTGAAAATTTGATTGAATCGGACAATTTCTTTTCCGGAGACTATTGCTAGCATTTCTCTGTTCTGACTGAATATGTGGCCTGCATATTCTGAATCATGTAAGAAGTATTATTGTGTCTTAATTGTTTGAACTTTTGTGGGCATATTTGGTCTAAATGAATTACCAAATTTTATAAATTCATTTAAAATTTTTTTAAATCAAATCTATCAAATCGATTATAACTAATCAAACTTAATATATTTTTTCCTGGAGATAATGAGTGATAATAGACAAGCAATGAAAATTACAACAACCCGTTTAAGCAAATTAAAGTATAATATAAAAAGCCAGTGCCCCAGCGGCATTAAGGAGTTTAGCCCCTCTCTCTTCCTAAAGTCTCAGTTTTGAAATCTGCTTAATCTCACTACAGCCCAGGTTGCTTTTTTTTTTTCCTTTTTTTTTCCCCTAAGTTAATTGCTTTGTAAATTTGCTTAAATTAGCTAAATTAATTTTCTTATCAGTACTCCATGTTTGGCTCTATACTAACAATTGGTGTAACGCTTGGTGCTGTTACAATCACAGATTCCATTGGTCGAAAAAGGGTATGTTTTATTTCCAATTTCAAGCCACAAATTTTATATTCTCCAATTTATTTAGTATGGTGTGTTTATTAAGCAGGCAATGAGATTGTCAGCTGCATTTTGCATTGCAAGATGACCAGCTGTTTTTTTTTCCCTTCTTGCAATTTCTTTGTAAACATTTTGCATCTTTCATCATCTTTTGACCCTCAAGTTACCTAATTACAACTTTGTATCTTGGTACTGGAATTGATTCAGAGTTATTTGTCACTTGATGTGGGGAGGTTTTTAACTGGCAATGGCATTGGAGTTTTCTTGTTTGTGGCAATTACGCGATAACCATAAGTTAGTTTTTTTTCTTTTTTTTTTTTTTCAGAATTACTCTTATATTATAATTTTAATGACAATAACTTAAAAAACAGGTTCCAGTATTCATAGCAGAAATATCCTCAAAGAATCTTCGTGGAGGGCTTACCACATTGAATCAAGTAGGAAACCATAAAGCTGTTATAATGCACAAAAATTTCCACATTCATTGAAGTAAAATCAATAACTTTTTTCTATCCTTCTGGGGTGTTCATGTCTGTTTTGCAACTCACGATTGTTATTGGGGGATCTGCTTCTTTTGTGATCGGAAGTGTGTCATTTCATGGAGAGCACTAGCTCTAACAGAGAGAATGATTCTGTACAATTTTTTTGCTTCAATGTTGATTTTTAGTTGAATTGATTTGTCACAGGGAAGTATAAGTTGCCAAAAACTGATTGCTGGTTTTAATTTAAAGATATTATTCCATGCATTTTGCTGCTTGATGGTCTGTTCATTGTTCTGGAGTCTCCCAGATGGAAGGTAAGCATACATATAAGCATAAGCTTTGAGAATTCCTGTTTTGCAATATAACTGGGAGATGCGATTAAACATTTCCTTATTCAGTTAAAAGTTGGCCGAGAAAAGGAATTCTTAGCTGCATTGCAGAAATTTCGCGGCAAAGATGCTGATGTTACTCATGAAGCCACCGAAATCCAAGTATTTGTCTTGAACTACCTTTAAAAATCAAATCAAATACAACTAGTACCTTTGGCAGTTGATATTTTCTGTTTGTTTGACAGATTAATATTTAAACCCTTAGCACCATTCTTAAAACTAGATTTCTTGATTTACTTCAAAGGCAATATATTCGTTTCGTGTTTGTAAGTAGATTGGTTAGCCTTTTGAGAAATTTGATGATAAAATTATAGATTTATATCAGTTGTGGAGCTTTCCTGTTTTCTGATATCTTGCAAACTTGGCCTGGATTTTCAGGTCGGAGTAGCACTAATGGTGTTCCAGCAATCTGTGGGAATTAATTGCATTAAGTTTTATGTTTGTGAAACTTTTGTATCAGCTCGTAAACCAATTGCTCTGTTTTTAGTTTTCATCTTTCAGTTCTTCATCTCACTAGTTGATTCTTGGTCCAATAACAAAACCTGCAGGACTTTCTTCCAGTACAATTGGAACCGTAGCTTATGCTTGTGTTCAGGTTCTTCGCATTGGCAACTATCAAAAAACAGTTCACAAGTTAACTTTTCTTTTTTTCCTATTGAAAGCTGATGCATCTAAAACTGATTCAGGTACTAATAACCATATTGGGAGCACTATTATTGGACATAATCTGGAAGAAAACCTCTGATAAAGGTATATCTATACTTAACAACGTCTTATTCTGCAAACAGTATAATATATACAGAGAAGTTCTTGAATAATTACTTATTTTGCATATGTGAGTGAAGGTTTCTGCAGCTGGGACATTTCTAGGTAGCTTCCTGACAGGAGTTTCTTTCTTCCTCAAGGGAAGTCACCTGAATTATTAATTTCTTTATATTGCATAATTTTTCGGCGTTGTATCTTCAATCAAGGTATTAATTTGGGCCTATGATGTTTTTATATGCCAGGCACACAATTTGTTGCTTGGAATGGTACCCATAATGGCTGTTTCAGGAGTACTGGTAAATTCATCTTCAAAATAATGCTACTATGATTTCATTAAATCACTCTCTGCAGCCCAGCATAAGGATTCAGTTTGAGATCTTTTCTATTGTTCATGAAATCAGATATACATATCAGGATTCTTGATATCTATTTTAGCATAGCAAGATATTATACTTATCATCTGTCCATTAATTCCTGTAGGTACAAGAATCAAGATTCAAAATGTTTGTCATCTAAAAGCTTATTTTCATTGTGTGGCAGATCTTCCCTATAAATATAAAGGGGTTGCTGGGAGCTTGGTGACACTGGTGAATTGGATAGGTGCATGGCTAGTCTGCTAAACTTTCAACTTTTTAATGAGCTGGAGTTCCTCAGGTATATCCAACTTTCTTAACTACTTCCCCAGAGAGAGTAAAATTTTCAGCTTCCATTGTTGACATATATGTCCAATTCACTCATTGGCAATTTTTGACTGTTTCAGGTACATTCTTTCTTTATTCAGTATTTTCATTGATGAGTATGCTATTTGTGGCAAAGTTTGTGCCAGAAACCAGAGGAAAAACCCTGGAAGAAATTCAGGAATATATGTATTCGTAAAGATGGAAAACAGTGTAATTGGTTGAACTTTACTCGAATTGCAGTAAAATTATGAAACTTTTTTTTATCCCAAAAAAAATCATTGAACTATGCTTTTATTTCACTAAAATTAATTCAGGCTAGTTTTCAGATATTGGTAATCGAAAATATGATATGACTGCTGACGTGTCACCGAATTTTGCCACATCATCATCCACATAGATGACACATTAGTAACTTCTAAAAATTGTGTCACATCAGCCACCGCGTAGCAAATCCAGCTGGAGAAAGATGACACGTTACGGTTAATTTTCACAATCGTTTACTGAACTTTTTTTCATTTACTGTAAATTCACAACTTTTTTTGTTTGAAAAAATAACAAAATTTGGATTTCCTTTCACTTAAATAACTTTTAGCAATAGTGATAAAATAAGTACCTGAAAATCTAACTTGACACTTGATTCTTTGCATGAACTTCACAGCCATTAACTCTGACAACTTTTTTCTTCTTCTCTTGGACAACTGACTTGGGAGACTGTGATAATTTATCTTTTAAAAAAACTTGAGTCGGAAGCAGACCTAGTAAACACTCTGTCAACATTTGTAAAAGAAAAATCAATCGCAAATCTAGAACTATCAGAGAAAACCTAATTTATTAGAGCCATGGAGAATTATGATTTTTAAGATAAGAGATTGCGAATTCAAAATATTCGGTACAAATCCAGCGCTACATCTACTGCCAAGTTATATTTTCGATTGCCTATTTATCAAATTTTACCGGAAGTTGAAGAAAAATAAATTTTTTTTTTTAATTTTTTCGGGACAACAAAAAAGTTTAGTTATTTTGTGGCAAATAAAATATAATTCAGTGATCATTAATGAAATTAACCATTTTTCTTCAATTACATTTGACACGTTGAGCTGATATAACACAAATTTTCAAAGTTACTTATGTGTCATCTACGTGGACAATAACATGGCATGATGTGGTGACATATCAGCTGGTACACCAGATTTCAGGTAACACATTAACTGCCAGCAAGACTTTTTGGTTAGAGATGCTTTGAAAATGGGTGTAAACACATTTTTTTAGTGATTTTTTTGGATAGAATTTTTTTTTGTAATTTTACTGCAATAGGAGAAAAATTCAGTTACTATAGGTGAAATGAACCCATGAAATTTTGGGTGATGATGAAAGTTCCAGTCTTGTCACTGCATGATGCCATGGTTTGTTTGTTGCAACAAATATATGGCAAGAAGGTTCAATTATATAGTGACGACGGATTTATGTTATTTGTTGTATACAACTCTGCGAATGAACATCAAGAATATAACTTGATTTAAACATACGAGTGAAATTAAATTTCATGAATTTTGACAAAATTGGATAGTGTTAAAAATTAGTTACACTCTTGAGTGTGGAAAGCAAACTACCATCTGCTAGTTTTCTAACATTGAACCAAACGCATCCCTCGAAAGACCAAAGAGGTAGTATGTGGACATCAAATTGAAGCCACAGATAAAAAGGATAATCTATAAAATTTCAATCTGCACGGCATATTAGGCCCACAAAGGAACTTGTCCTTATAGTTGTTACTATTAACTTCAGCCCATGTGCCCCCTTGATTCTCACTACACCTGGAAATGGCGGGCTCGGGCAGAGTCATGCCGAGTGTAAATATGTATTTTGTTCGATTATATAAAAATCGAGCTCGATCTCGAATTGAACAGGAAATCGAGATTTTAGATAAGATTAATTAAATATAATAATAATAATAAATATATTATTAAATTTTAAAAAACAAATGAAAGATATTTAATTCCTCATTTGCCGTTAGTTGATTGTGTTTGGATCTCCCTAAAAAAACAAATTAATGCAAAAATACAAAACAGTGTTATAACTTACAAATTTACACTCAAATTTATTTTTTCTAAACTTATAAATCTATTTTGTCCTCACTTTCACAATGCTGGTTATTCTAAACAGCACGATCAATTCTAGACTTGAGAAGATCACAAACTTGTCCTGTTGTGAGCAATTTGCCTCTATAAATAATCTTTTCAGATCATCATGTTCTTCACATCTAACAATATCATCACAAAAGTGAAGAAAAATGAGGAAGCAAATATGGTCAAGCATCCTTGTGATATGCTATTTGTTTCTTGTAATTAGCCATGGAGAATCACAGAGCTGCAAGCCTAGTGGCAAAATACGAGGCAAAAAACCTCCACCAGGCCAATGCAACCAAGAACATGACTCAGATTGTTGTGTAGACGGCAAGCTTTACACAACCTACAAGTGTTCCCCGCCGGTGACCTCCCACACCAAAGCAACTCTAACAATAAACAGTTTCGCAGCAGGCGGTGACGGTGGTGGTCCATCAGAATGTGATAACCAATACCATTCGGATGACGAGCCAGTGGTAGCACTTTCCACTGGGTGGTTCAATGACAGGAGCAGATGTCTGAAGTATATTAATATCCATGGAAATGGGAAGAGTGTGAAAGCAAAAGTAGTGGATGAATGTGATTCAACAATGGGGTGTGATGATGAACATGATTATCAGCCACCTTGTCCGAACAACATCGTTGATGCCTCTAAAGCTGTGTGGAATGCTTTAGGAATTTCTGATCCTGATAATGTCGGAGAATTGGATATTTATTGGTCTGATGCTTGACATCTTTACATTTATGTGTGATTTTTATACGTTCATGTAATTCAGTGTTTACTGTTATATGGTTCATACACATGCAGCGTACAATATATTAAAATTATTACCTTGTTAAAAACTTTTTATAGATGTAATCAAATTGGTTTTCCCTTTATTTATTTACACATTTGATTGGGGAAGAAAAGAAGAAAAGACAGAGAAGAGATGAGAAAATAACGAATTATGGGTACTTTGTGATTGCCATCCATAATCCACCAAATTTATAAATAATTATGGAACATGACGACTGCAAACCCAAATCCAAGTTTCTTTCGCATTTCACCTATACTTGTACTCCAAAAGCATCTGATGTGTGCTATGTTGTTTTGTTATTTGGTCTTGATTTCTTAGTACCTTTGATGGGGTTTTCTACGGATAGCAATTGATGGTTTAACACAGCACCAAAACAACATCTGCTCTGTTACAAATTAGATTCCTCCAAAAAAAAATGTTTGTTAGGACAAACTAAACATCATTGTTGGTTCCAAAGCTTTAATAATTAAAGAAACACGAAAAGGGGGAAAAAATTTGTGCCGGAAGAATGAAATTTGAGCATTCTTGCATGAAAAAGCATTGTCTAAATGTCTATAATATTGTAATCAATAGCCCATCCCTTAAAAAAAAAAAAAACTATCAAAACACCGAGTAAAACACTCCATTTGCCACACTGATATAACAAAATTGGAGATGCGGAAAGGACATGGTGATTGAGTATTGAGACTCGTTCGAACCTTGGCTATAGAATACTTTTAAAATTTGATGGGAACCCCTTTATCTTTTATTGGGTATGCCTCGCCGAAACATATTACTGGATTGTTGAAAAAAAAACTTTTTAAGCTATTATTTTAAACTTAGGGGGAAGTTATTAGTTTCTGCATTTGATAGCTGTGAATAATTCTTCTAATATTGTTTTTAAGCTCAAAGCTTAAGAAATTACCGAATTGATAAAGCATAATGAAATTACCGAACTACGGAATCAGCTGGAGAAAGCCATTTGGGATGTTCAAGATTTTCTTGCTTTCTTTTTATTTTTTTTCTTATGATGTCCAAAGTCCAACTAAGAGCAAAATGGGGTTAAACTCATGTTCAGTTCAGAAAAAATTCAACGAATTTATTGAATTACTACTATACACTCCCTCTATCTCGTTTTAGTAGGTTTATTTATTATACTCCTTCGATTCCATTTTATTAGTCATTTAAGATTGTTTCACACATATTAAGAAACTATTAAGACTTTATTCGATAAAACTAGTTGATTGAATTAAAACTGTTTGGTAAAATTAGCTGAAAAATGTAAAATGATATAAAATGATATGTTTATATTAATAAAAAATAAAATATATTTAAACACATAATACAAACAAATTATATATAATAAACAATATCAACCCAAAATAATAAAAGAATTGTATATTCAATGTCAAAAATAAAAAATAAAAATTTGGGATTAAATGATATAATATGTCATTTGACATAAAAATAAGAGTATAAAGGAAAAAAAATCATAATCTACTAATTTTTTTGAATGCTAATTCTACTAGTTTTTTTTTAAAATTATAATCTAATTTTTTTTCTAAATAATCTACTTTACTAAACACAACTTATTGGTAACATTATATTATTTTTATGGTTAAAGTAGATTATAATTTAGTTTGTTTTATCAATCAATGCCTAAATAACTCGATTATAAAGAAAAAAACTCTATTAACTCTTTATTAAAAAAATTCTTAAACAATTTATTAATAATTTTTTAAAGAATAAAAAAATAAGTAAATCTATAATGATAAAATTGTAAAATATACTGTAAAAGTATAATTAATACTTTATTGGTAATTTAAAATGACATATAAATAAAATTTTAGCTTTTTTTAAAAACGACATTTGTAAAGAAACCATGGAAGTATAATATATTAATTAAAAAAATTAAAATTGAAGTTTTTTTTATCTTGTAATACCATTCAATGACTTTCAAGTCAACATTAAGGTTTTCACCACAATATAATATATCATATCTATTAAAACTTAAACTTTACATCCGAAGGATTACGGGTTGCTTCCATTTATACATTCTTAGAACCTATTCCAAAATGACTATACATATTCAAATATGTAAATACAAAATACAGATGACATATTTCGTGCTTGTGAGAAATGCAAGAAGAGAGAGAGTGATGAGGCTCGGCCAGTGACCTGTGCTCTATGTCTTCTATACGCTACTCAAAATGAGCTATCACTTTTCTTTACCTGAAAAATGATGCAAATTTAATGAGTTACGACTTAGTGAGAATAACCATCAAATGAGCTCTAAAGTACAGAACAACTTATAGTAATAAATCACAAATCCAATACATACCATGTATTCCATTCCATTCATCAGTATCATATAAATATCAATAAAGTTAAAACATATAATCATTACTCTTTACGTATGTAAATGCTTTGCTTATTTCATTTTGTTGTGACCAAGTTAAACAGACATTTCCGCAGGTTTCCATGTGAACATTTGTCATGTGAACATTTGCATTTGCTAACTAGCTTGATCATTTGTTTCATTTGCATATTTGTTAGGCCATAGGCCTCTTCTTTTGCTTTACAATATCAATTAACTAGTCACACCGCCTTTTAAGTCCATATGCATATGCATTTGTAACTAAGCATTCATGAGCCATTGCATCTTTATCACATATATACCTCGTATGTCACGCATATACCATGCATATACTATACATATACCATGTATATATATCACATATGTCAAACATACACCTCAAATATACCACAAGTATACCACTTATGTGTATCACAAATGTCACAAATTATCCATCATCATATTATCAAGGACAAATCATGACAATCATATGAATCACATAGCAAGCAACATTCATTTGCACTAAAGCATTCAATTGATAATTAGACTCATCTTTTTCCTTTGATTCCGACCCCTAACATATTGTCTATCCGCTCCTTGTGGGTCTCCAATATGTTGTGAGTCTGAAATGAAAATATAATCAATTAACTCATGATTAGGGAGACTTAATGTGGCTTAAACAAATTAATATGCATTGTTCATATCAATAGCTAAGATTTTTCCTATGAGGCAGTGTGACCTTATGAGACTGTTTAGCCTATAACTTTTTCTATACTTGACCAATTAATCTGATTATTTTTCTAATTAAAATTAACATTATGTAACATATTAAAATTTCATACCAATTGGATCATTGTACAATTTTTGGTGGAATTTCTAAATGTGTTTTGTTTTCTGCCCTTAGGCAGTTTCAGGGTACCAACTTTGATTCATTATAACTTATAATATATAAGTCATATTTTAATGAAACTTTACAAACACTTGTATGGGTTCAAATGGAACATTTTTTTATATTTACAACTTTTATCAATTATGTCTCTATAGTCCTCAAATTATAAGAAACATTTGACTGGTCCAGAATAGAATTGGCTTCCGGACCAGTATGACTTCTAAAGACCATAACTTAGCCCATACATAACATATTAAGCTGAAATTAGTACAAAAATTTAGATAAGACATATACCTATAACTTTTATATTTTGATAATTTATAGAATCTAGCTCTAAGGATCTCAAATAGCCAAACAAGTTTCTAGATCTGCCCAGGGCACTCAGTGGGCAGTTCAAACCATGGAACAGTCATGGTTCCATTCACCTTAACTCAAAATTTACAAGACATATGAATCTGAAATTTGGTATACAGATACATAATACATATATCTACAACTTTTTATGTTTTTAGATACTTCAAATAATGACTTTAACATATTCAAAACCAAATAACACAGTAGCTATCTTGGCTAGGGTTCACACCTTAACCAGTTTCAGTAGAGAGAAGATATCTCTTCCTATACAAAAAAATCTTGCAAAAAGGTTTACATATCAATAAATCTAAGATATAAAGGAACAACTTTTGTGTTTTAAACTTTTCCAAAATCAATTTTTATTGATATCAAAATCGGGATGCAGGTCAGTGCCTATTAATGAACCTTAGCAACTCAAATCAACCTTATAGCAATAATAATTGATTACTTACCAAGAAAAAACTTGAAAGGGATCAATTTGACTCAAAAAATAAGCGAAACAAGGAAGAATTGAGTTCTGGAATGGAGGAAGATGAAGAAGAAAACGGGATGGAGTGAGGAGGCAGAAATGGGGGAGAAAGATAAAGCTAACTTTTTTGTTTTTGTCTTTTTATCTTTTTCTCTTCATCTCTTCTCTTTTCTCTTTTATTTTCTCTTCTCCTTTATTTTATTTTTCTTTTATTTCATTTTCATTTTATTTTGTCTATATTATTATTATTATTATTATTATTATTATTATTATTATTATTATTAATTCCACTAATTCACACAATAATACAACTTAATCATGTGGTCTGATTTAACTAAATTAACAATGTAAATGTTTACCAATCTTAATCTAGTCATTTTTCTTACTTTAATTTAGTCACCTTATTCAATTTATTTCTAATGCTTTGTTATCCTCCATTAGGTTATAAGTATACACGTGTACAATTGCCAAATACTAGGATACATAGCTAGTGTGTGTCATGAACTTGTTTCTAAGAAAATATGTATGAAATGCACGTGTTCAATTGAATTATATGGAAGATGCATATGTTCAAATGAAATGCATATGGGGAAGGTCGAAGATGTTACAAGAAGGCCAAATCTCAAATATGCCAATGCAGCCATAGTCGCAGAAGACACTATAATAGAACCTGAGACATTCAAAAAAACATCATAGAGTTCTGAGTGGATGACATCTATGAAAAAAGAGATCGATGTACTTGAGCAAAATCAAACTTGGGATCTGGTGTCAAAGTCAAGAGATGTGAAACTCATATCTTGTAAGTGGATTTACAAGATAAAACATAGTCTAGATGGGTCAATCGAGAGGTACAAGGCACGATTAGTAGCTCGTGGTTTCTCTAAACAGTATGGACTAGATTATGATGGAACATTTAGTCAAATGACAAAACTTGCAATAGTATAGGTTCTACTTGCACTTGTAGCCAACAAAGATTTGAATTTGTGATAAATGGATGTGAAAAATGCTTTTCTTCATGAAGAGTTGGATTGAGAAATCTACATGATTCAACCAATGGGTTTTCAGAGCCAATATCATCCTGAATATGTGTGTAAGCTTCGGAAAGCACTTTATGGATTGAAACAAGCACCCAGACCATGGTATGGTAAGATTCATGAATTTTTAACACAAAGTGGTTATTCAGTAACACCTACAGATTCCAGCTTGTTTGTCAAAGCTAATGAAGGAAAGCTAGCTATTGTGCTAGTGTATGTGGATGACTTAATCATAACCGGTGATGATGAGCCAGGAATTCTTCAGACGAAAAAGAATTTATCAGTTTGTTTCCAGATGAAAGAACTTAGACAACTCAAACACTTCTTTGGTTTATAAGTTGACCACACACAAAAAAGAATATTTATTTATCAACAAAAATATTCTAAAGATTTGTTGAAGAGGTTTGGAAATGGTCGAATGCAAGCCAATTTCGACACTAATGGAACAAAATGCTAAAATGTGTGCACATGAAGGAAAATATTTAGAAGATGAGACGATGTATCGACAATTGGTAGGCAGTCTAATTTACTTAACCTTGAATCGCCCTGACATTTTTTATGCAGTTAGTGTGATGAGTTGGTACATGCAAAATCCAAAGAAGCCTCATTTAGAAGCAGTTCGACGAATACCAAGATATGTGAAGAGTACAATTGACTATGGTCTTTTGTACAATAAAGGTGAAGACTACAAGTTAATTGGTTATTGTGTTGCTGACTATGTAGGAGATCATGACATAAGGAGATCAACAACTGGGTACGTGTTTAAGCTTGGTTCTGGAATAATTTCTTGGTGTAGCAAGAGACAGCCAATGATATCATTATCAACCACTGAAGCTAAGTATCGAGTAGTGGCAATGATAGCTCAATAGAGTGTATGGTTGATACAACTAATGAATAATCTACATCAACAAGTAAATTATACAGTTCCATTGTACTGTGACAATCAATTAGTAATTCGTTTGACAGAGAATCCAGTTTTTCATGCAAAAACTAAGCATGTTGAAGTGCACTATCATTTTATTAGAGAAAAAGTTCTGCAAAAGAAATTGAGATGAGACAGATCAAGACCAATGATCAAATTGAAGACTTGCTCACAAAAGGTCTTGGTACAGGCAAACTCAAAATATTTCGTCGACAACTCCATATAGTACAAAGAATGAGAGTTGACATTAAGGGGAGTGTTAAGAATCAATGTCCATATAGTACAAAGAATGAGAGTTGACATTAAGGGGAGTGTTAAGAATCAATGTCAAATATTAGGTACACCTACCATCAATTTGTTGAAAAATGAAATTTATTGTGTTAAAAAATTAAACAAATATTAGGTACACCCATCACCACCTAATTTGTTGAAAAATTAAATTCATATTAGGTACACCTACCACACCAAATTTTTCACCAAATATATGGTGAAAATTTGAACAAATGTATAGTGTGGATTTAACTTTGAGCCTATAAATAAACACACTTCTAAGGTTTAAATCATCCAAGAGTGAAGAAGAAAAATAAGACTACAGGTCTTGAGTGTTTGTGAGAGTTGAGAGCTTTCTTTATAATATTTCTAGTTTAGTGAAGTTTTTGTTGCGTCTTCAATTTATTGAGTGAATTTCTTCTTTAACATATTTAATTTAGAGTTATTCATTCTAAATTTTTTTGTCTAACATAGGAAAGGTGGAATTGTCTCACTGGTTTAATTAAGAAAACTTCCTGCTTTGCTAAGTGAATTTTTCTTCTTTTCTTCTTTTTTTTTCCTCCTCTTTTAATTCTTCTTCTTTTTGAAAGACAAACTAACGGCAGAAACTATAAAAATTATTTATAAAAAAAGGTAAAGATCAGCTTTTTAAAACTAAGTTATTCCTCTAACTGGTGGGCTATTCAGCCTTTTCTTTTCTTTTTTTCCCCCAGGTTAATTGATTTGTAAATTTGCTTAAATGAGCTAAATTAATTTTCTGTTCAATTATCAGTACTCCATGTTTGGCTCTATACTAACAATTGGTGCAATGCTTGGTGCTGTTACAAGTGGCCCAATCGCAGATTACATTGGTCGAAAAAGGGTACGTTTTATTTCCAATTTCAAGCCACAAATTTTATAGTCTCCAATTTATTTAATATGGTGTGGTTATTAAGCAGGCAATGAGATTGTCAGCAGCATTTTGCATTGCAAGATGGCTAGCTGTTTTTTTTCCTTCTTCTC
Organism: Triadica sebifera; assembly: GCA_023653625.1. Taxonomy (NCBI): domain Eukaryota; kingdom Viridiplantae; phylum Streptophyta; class Magnoliopsida; order Malpighiales; family Euphorbiaceae; genus Triadica; species Triadica sebifera. The sequence continues at coordinate 2,546,917 of CM042908.1, forward strand.
TAGAGTATGTGTAGGTTCTGCTATTCGATTCTTGCAATTTCTTTGTAAACATTTTGCATCTTTCATAATCTTTTGACCCTCAAGTTACCTAATTACAAATTTGTATCTTGGTACTGGCATTGATTCAGAGTTATTTGTCACTTGATGTGGGGAGGTTTTTAACTGGCTATGGCATTGGAGTTTTCTTGTTTGTTGCAATTACGCGACAACCGTAAGTTAGTTTTTTTTTTCAGAATTACTCTTATATTATAATTTTAATGACAATAACTTAAAAAACAGGTTCCAGCATTCATAGCAGAAATATCCTCAAAGAATCTTCGTGGAGAGCTTACCACATTGAATCAAGTAGGAAACCATAAAGCTGTTATAATGCACAAAAATTTCCACATTGATTGAAGTAAAATCAATGACTTTTTTCTATCCTTCTTTGGCGTTCCTGTCTGTTTTGCAGCTAATGATTGTTATTGGGGGATCTGCTTCTTTTGTGGTCGGAAGTGTGTCATTTCATGGAGAGCACTAGCTCTAACAGATAGAAATCTGTATTTGTCTTGACCTATCTTAAAAAATCAAATCAAATACAACTAGTACCTTTTGGCAGTTGATATTTTCTGTTTGTTTGCCAGGTTAATATTCAAACCCTTAGCACTGTTCCTAAATCTAGATTTCTTGATTTACTTCAAAGGCAATAAATTCATTTTGTCATTGGAAGTAGATTGGTTACCCTTTTGAGAAATTTGATGATGAAATTATAGATTTATATCTGCTGTGGAGCTTTCCTGTTTTCTGATATCTTGCAAACTTGGCCTGAATTTTCAGGTCGGAGTGGCAGTAATGGTATTGCAGCAATTTGTGGGAATTAAATGGCATTCAGTTTTATGTTAGTGAAGCTTTTGTATTAGTTTGTAGACCAATTGCTCTGCTTTTTTAGTTCTCATCTTTCAGTTCTTCATCTCACCTGTTGATTCTTGGTCCAATTACCAAACATGCAGGACTTTCTTCGGGTACAATTGGAACCAAAGCTTATGCTTGTGTTCAGGTTCTTCACACTGGCAACTAACAAAAAACAGTTCACAAGTTAACTTTTTTTTTTTCCCAGTTGAATGCTGATGCATCTAAAACTGATTCAGCTAGGACATTTCCAGGTAGGTTCCTGATTGGAGTTTCTTTCTTTCTGAAGGCAAGTCACCTGAATTATTAATTTCTTGATATTGCATAATTTTTCGCGTTTCATCTTCAATCAATGCATTAATTTGTGCCTATGATGTTTTAATATGCCAGGCACACAATTTGTTGCTCGGAATGGTACCCATAATGGCTGTTTCAGGAGTGCTGGTAAATTCATCTTCAAATTAATGCTACTATGATTTCATTAAATCACTCTCTGCGACACAGCATAAGGATTCAGTTTGTGATCTTTTCCATTGTTCATGAAATCAGATATGCATATCAGGATTCTCGATGGAAATGGGAGCATTTTCGTGGTTAATAATGTCTGGGGTAACTATAATATACTTATCATCTGTCCATTAATTGCAGAAAGTACAAGAATCAAGATTCAAAATGTTTGTGCCATCTAAAAGCTTATTTTCATTGTGTGGCAGATCTTCCCTATAAATATAAAAGGGGTTGCTGGGAGCTTGGTGACGCTGGTGAATTGGATAGGTGCATGGCTAGCCTCATTCACTAACTTTCTAATATGTCCAATTCATTCATTGGCAATTTTTGACTGTTTCACGTACATTATTTCTTTATTCAGTATTCTCATTGATGAGTATTCTATTTGTGGCGAAGTTTGTGCCAGAAAACAAAGGAAAAAACCTGGAAGATATTCAGGAATATATGAATTCGTAAAGACGGGAAACAGTGTAATCGGTTGAATAGAGAATTATGGGAGAGCTGTGAAATTTTGGGTGATGGTGAAAGATTCAGTTTTGACACTGCATGATGCCACTGTTTGTTCTTTGTAACAAATATATGGCAAGAAGATTCAATTGTATGGTGACAACTGATTTATGTTATTTGTCGTATACAACTCTGCTAATGAACATCAAGAGTATAGCTTGATTTAAACATACAAGTGAAATTAAATTTCACGAATTTTGACAAAATTGGATTGTGTTAAAAATTAGTTATACTCTTGAGTGTGGAAAGCAAACAACCATCTGCTAGTTTTCTAACATTGAACCAAACGCATCCCTCGAAAGACCAAAGAGGTAGTATGTGAACATCAAATTGAAGCCACAGATAAAAAGGATAATCTATAAAATTTCAATCTGCAGGGCATATTAGGCCCACAAAGGAACTTGTCCTTGTAGTTGTTCCGATTAACTTCATCCCATTTGCCACCTTGATTCTCACTACACCTGGAAATGGCGGGCTCGGGCAGGGTCATCCCGAGTGTAAATATGTATTTTGTTCGATTATATAAAAATCGAGTTCGATCTCGAATTGGACAGGCAATCCAGATTTTAGAAAAGATTAATTAAATATAAAAAATAATAATAAATATATTATTAAATTTTCAAAAACAAATGATTTTTTTTTAATTCCTCATTTGCCGTTAGTTGATTGTGTTTGGATCCTCCCTAAAAAAACAAATTAATGCAAAAATAAAAAACAGTGTTATAACTTAGAAATCTACACTCAAAATTTTTTTTTTCTAAAGTTATAAATCTATTTTGTCCTCACTTTTACAATACTGGTTATTCTAAATCAGCATAAACGGCACGATCAATTCTAGACTTGAGAAGATCACAAACTTGTCCTGTTTTCAGCAATTTGCCTCTATAAATAATCTTTTTCAGACCATCATGTTCTTCACATCTAACAATATCATCACAAAAGTAAAGAAAAATGAGGAAGCAAATATGGTCAAGCATCCTTGTGATATGCTATTTGTTTCTTGTAATTAGCCATGGAGAATCACAGAGCTGCAAGCCTAGTGGCAAAATACGAGGCAAAAAACCTCCACCAGGCAAATGCAACCAAGAACATCACTCAGATTGTTGTGTAGACGGCAAGCTTTACACAACCTACAAGTGTTCCCCGCCGGTGACCTCCCACACCAAAGCATCTCTAACAATAAACAGTTTTGCAGCAGGGGGTGACGGTGGTGGTCCATCGGAATGTGATAACCAATACCATTCGGATGACGAGCCAGTAGTAGCACTTTCCACTGGGTGGTTCAAAGACAGGAGCAGATGTCTGAAGTATATTAATATCCATGGAAATGGGAAGAGTGTGAAAGCAAAAGTAGTGGATGAATGTGATCGACAATGGGGTGTGATGATGAACATGATTATCAGCCACCTTGTCCGAACAACATCGTTGATGCCTCTAAAGCTGTGTGGAATGCTTTAGGAATTTCTGATCCTGATAATGTCGGAGAATTGGATATTTATTGGTCTGATGCTTGACATCTTTACATTTATGTGTGATTTTTATACGTTCATGTAATTCAGTGTTTGCTGTTATACGGTTCATACACATGCAGCGTACGATATATTAAAATTATTAGTGTGTTAAAAACTTTTTATAGATGTAATCCAATTGGTTTTTCCTTTATTTATTTATACATTTGATTGGGGAAGAAGAGAAGAAAAGACAGAGAAGAGATAAGAAAATAACGAATTATGGGTACTTTGTGATTGCCATCCATAATCCACCAAATTTATAAATAATTAAGGAACATGACGACTGCAAACCCAAATCCAAGTTTCTTTCGCATTTCACCTATACTTGTACTCCAAAAGCATCTGATGTGCTATGTTGCTTTGTTATTTGGTCTTGATTTCTTAGTACCTTTGATGGGGTTTTCTACGGATAGCAATTGAAGGTTTAACACAGCACCAAAACAACATCTGTTCTGTTACAAATTAGATTCCTCCAAAAAAAAAATGTTTGTTAGGACAAACTAAACATCACTGTAGGTTCCAAAGCTTTAATAACTAAAGAAACACGAAAAGGGGGAAAAATATGTGCTGGAAGAATGAAATTTGAGCATTCTGGCTTGAAAAAGCATTGTCTAAATGTCTATGATATTGTAATCAATAACCCATCCCTTAAAAAAACAAGGTATCAAAACACCGAGTAAAACACTCCATTTGCCACGCTGATATAACAAAATTAGAGATGTGGAAAGGACATCGTGATTGTGTAATGAGACTCTTTCGAATCTTAGCTATAGAATACTTTTAAAATTTGATAAGAACCCCTTTATCTTTTATTGGGTATGCCTCGTGCCGATACATATTATTGGATGGTTGGAAAAAAAAAAAACTTTTTAAGCTATTATTTTAAACTTAGGGGGAAGTTATTAGTTTCTGCATTTGGTAGCTGTGGATAATTCTTCTAATATTTTGTTTAACCTCAAAGCTTAAGAAATTACCGAATTGATAAAGCATAATGAAATTAACGAACTACGGAATCAGCTGGAGAAAGCCATTTGAGATATTCGAGATTTTCTTGCTTTCTTTTTATTTTTTTTCTTATGATGTCCAAAGTCCGACTAAGAGCAAAATGGGGTTAAACTCATGTTCAGTTCAGACAAAATTCAACGAATTTATTGAATTACTACCATAAACTCCCTCTGACTTGTTTTAGTACGTTTATTTATTATACTCCTTTGATTCTATTTTATTAGTCATTTAAGATTGTTTCACATATATTAAGAAACTATTAAGACTTTATTTGGTAAAACTAACTAATAATCTAGCTGATTGAATTAAAACTATTTAGTAAAATTAGCTAAAAAATGTAAAATAATATAAAAGGACATGTTATATTAATAAAAAATAAAATATATTTAAATACATAATACAAACAAATTATATATAATAAACAATATCAACTCAAAATAATAAAAGAATTGCATATTCAATGTCAAAAGTTAAAAATCTAAATTTGGGATTAAATGATATAATATGTCATTTGACACAAAAATAAAAGTATAAAGGAAAAAAAATCATAATCTACTAGTTTTTTTTTGAATGCTAGTTCTACTAGTTTTTTTTGATATTATAATCTAATTTTTTTTTCATATAATATACTTTATCAAACACAGCTTATTGCTCAAATTAGATTATTTTTATTGTCAAAGTAGATTACAATTTAGTTTGTTTTATCAAACAATGCTTAAAAAACGCGATTATAAAGTAAAAAAACTCTATTAACCCTTTATTAAAAATACTTAAACAATTCATTAATTATCTTTTAAAGAATAAAAATAAGTAAATCTATAATGATAAAATTGTATAACATATTGTAAAAGTATAATTAATACTTTATTGGTAATATAAAATGACAGTTAAATAAAATTTTAGTTTTTTTTTAAAAGTTGTAAAGAAACTATGAAACTATAATATATTAATTAAAAAAATTAAAATTGAAGTAAAGTCTTTCAGGAACTCTCCTCAATGTCCTCATTAACAGAATTTGTATGTGTATTTATAAAATAAGAATTTTAAACTCATATTTATACTACGTGTTCTTCCATCTTCCAACTATATGCACACACCCCCAACTGCCACATTCCCACGATTTAGGCCATAAAAACTATTTCAATCAGTATGATATCACACCAATTTCTACGACTCACCGCTCCCCACTCAGCAAAGGTCAGCGTCGATTTGTCATCTTTTTTCCCCTTCTGTTTTCATTTTGATTGTATGCCAAGAAAATGAAGAACATAGGAAGGAGGACAAGGTTGATTTTTTTTTTCGTTCTATGATGATGTTTATTTGTCAGTTTAATTTCTTGAATGTTTTCCTTTTGATATTTTCGATTTTCAATTTCTTTTGTTGAGATAGTATTGTGCACTTATTCCAACTGACTTTATAGTTTCTTTTAGGGTTTTGTCTATGACTAGTGGGAGCTATTATGCGTTCTTTCTGTTGAATCATTTCAGCCTTGTGCCTATAAAAAAAGCATAAACAACCCTTATTTCAGCACAATAAGATTTGAGCAAGTGAGAGCAAATTTGAGAGAAAAAAATAGAGAGGTAAAAAAATATTTGTTATTTATTATTTTCCTAATTTTTATATGAGAGAGTATTTGTTATCTTTTTAATTATTAGAGATAATGTGTAATCTCCTATTTATTTTATAGTGAATTCTTCTATCCTTATCCATAATTTTTATCTTGATTTATTTGGAGTTTTCCACATAAAATATGTGTTTCATTTTATATTTAATTTTTCTCAAATTATTGTGACATTGTTGTATTCGGTCCTTATTTTCTCAACAAGTAGTATCGGAGTTTGACTTTGATATTAATATATACTTATTGTATAATCTGTGATTGTGACTAATAAGCGGATCTCCACATCATAAAATAAGTTAGATCATTATTTACCCTTAAAAGTTATTATCAAAGTAATCACAATAAAATTTGAGATTGAGAAATTCAATTAGAGTAATTTCTCATTATGAAAATTAAAGATGAAAGTTATCATGAGAAAAAAATAATGGTCTGACGGCTATCAGTGAAAGGCAAATGAAATCCAAAGATGATATTAAGTGGAACAAGATGAATAAAAATGTTATTGCAAATCTTCATCTTACATTAGCAAATAGAGTATTGTCAAGCATAGAGGAGAAAAAAAACCACAAAAGATATTTGAGACAATCTCACAAACTATACAAGGCTAAATCATTTCACAATAAATTTTTTCTTAAGAGGAAATTGTGGACTTTACGGATGTCAGAATCTGCTTTAGTGATAAAACATATCAATGTTTTGAATATTCTATTTTCTCAACTCACATAACTGGGTTATACCTAATTCGTATTATCAACTCATTATCAATCTAACAAACAATGTCCTCATAGATTATCTGAACTTTGATGATGTTGCAGCAGCTATTATTGAATAAGAAAACCGGCACAAGAACAAAAATGATAGATTGGCAAGTTTGCAACAAGCGGAGGCTCTAACGGTGATGAGAGGGGGATCGACAAAATGTGGCTCAAGTGGGAGCCAAGATCAAGGTATATTAAAGTCGAGAAGTAAGAAAAACCTGAAATGCTAATATTGTGGCAAAAAAGGTCTTTTTGAAGAAGGGTTGTTAGAGTTTAAACAAGAAAAACTCTAATCTTCAAGGAAATATTACAAGCACATCCAATGAGGGTGATGCTTTGTGTTGTGAAGTGGCGACAACTAGCGAAGACAGAAAAACATTTGCTAATGTGTAGTTTATTGACTCAGGAGCGACATTTTACATGATCTCTCGAAGAGAATGGTTTCATCAATATGAACCTATCTCTGAGGGATATGTGTATACTTGCAATGATTATGCCTTAAAGATTGTCGATATTGGAACCATCAAGTTGAAATTCTATGATGATACAGTACGCATTATTCAACAAGTGCGATATGTGAAGGGCCTGAAAAAGAACTTATTGTTGTTAGGTCAACTAAATGACCTTGATTGTAGAATTGAAGTTGAAAAAGGAATCATGAAGGTGATTCGAGAAGCGTTTGTATTAATGAAAGGAGAAAAAGACACTGCTAATTTATACATATTGAAAGGAGATACTTTACTAAAAGGAGAAACATTAGTTGCTTCAAGTAGTTCAAGTGAAAGATTTGCAACAGTGTGGCATTAAAAACTTAAGCATATGTCTGAGCAAGGAATAAAAATTTTTGCTGAGTCAAATCTACTTCCAAATTTTACTAAAGTGTTCTTACCTTTTTGTGAGCATTGTGTAACAAGTAAGCAACATAGATTGAAGTTTATAAATAACACATATTGAAGTTTATAAGCATCAAATTCTATAAGTAAAAAAAATTTAGAATTGTTTCACTCTGATGTATGACAAGCACCGGTTACGTTTCTGGTATGAGTAAAATATTTTGTATCATTCATAAATGATTATTCCAAAAGATGTTAGGTATATCCTATTAAGAAGAAGACAAATGTGTTTCCAGTCATTAAAGTATTCAAAACATGGGTAGAGCTTGATTCTAGAAATAAGATCAAATGTCTAAAAACAAATAATGGAGGAGAATACACCAGTCATGAGTTTGCTGAATTTTGCAATTAAGAAAACATCAAAAGAGAGTTCACTACATCATACTCTCCTCAAAAAAATGGAGTGATAAAGTAGATGGACAAAATCTTGTTAGATAGAACAAAAGTAATGTTAGGAGCTGCAGACTTAGAAAAATTCTTCTGGGCAGAAGTAGTAAATACTGCCTCTTATGTGATAAATCAGCCTTTATCAACAACAATATGGTTAAAGATACTAATGGAGATGTGGACTGGAAAAAAAGCTGATTATTCAAACATTTATTTGGAATTCATGTGTACATGATGTACAACACCCAACAAACTACAAAGTTGAATCTAAAATATAGAAAATATCTATTTTGGGGGTATGTTGATGGAGTAAAGGAGTATCACCTGTAGGATCCCATTACCCACAAGATTGTAATCAACAGTGATATTATCTTTTTAGAAAATAAACCACAAAAAGAAGAAATGGATGATAGCACGGTGAAAGAAAATACAAAGACTAAGTTGAGCAAAATAATTTTCCTGAAGCAATACCAAAGAATGAGGAATAAAAACTAGTTGTTTCTGAGATATCAAAATTTCGACAGTTAGATCGTTCCATAAAACAACCAGGTTAGCACTCTAAGTATGTTATGGAGAGTAATGTTTAATATTGCCTTCTAACAGATGATGAAGAGCCATCAACTCTCCAAGAAACACTGAATAATTCAAATGCATCTCAGTTGATGACAACAAATATAGGAGAAAACGGAAGCCCTTCATTAGAATAAAACTTGAAAACTTGTTATGTTACATAAGGAAAAAAACATATTAGAAACAAATGAGTGTATAAGATCAAGCGTAATGACGAAAATAAAATGGAGGATATCGTACAAGATTGGCGGTAAAAGGATATGCTCAGAAAAAATGCTTTGACTTCAATGAGATATTTTTCGCAGTGGTATAATTAACAACAATTTTAGTAGTCCTGACTATGTATGCTACATTTGACTTATTTATGAAACAGTTAAATGTGAAAACTGTTTTTTCTCATAGAGATCTTGAAAAAGAAATTTACATGCTCCAACAGATAGATTTGAAAAAAAAAAAAGAACTTGGTTTGTAAGTTGAACAAATATTTGTACGGTCTCAAACAGGTGCCAAAGTGTTAGTACAAGAGATTTGATTCTTTTATCATGAACCTTGGATACAACATATTGAATGCAAACCCTTATGCATATTTCAAGGGGTTTAGTGAAAATAATTTTATCATTCTGCTTCTGTATGTATATGATATGTTAGTAGTAAGCCCCAACAAAGATCGTATTGTAGAATTGAAGTGATAGCTGACTAGAAAATTTGAAATAAAGGACATGAGACTAGAAAACAAGATTTTAGGGGTGCAAATTCATTGAGACAAAAATAATAGAAAGATTTGACTTTCTCAAAAGAATTAGTTGAAGAAGATCTTGTGATACTTCAATATGCAAGATTGTAAGCCAATGTCTATCACACTTTCTATTAATTTTATGTTATCCTCCAGTATGGGTCTTAGCATAAAAGCATAGAGGATGAAGATGTCTCGAGTACTGTATGTGTCAACAGTCACTAGTACAAAAATACCTTTAAGCGAAGATTATATGTGTCTGTTGTAAAAATATCAGACACATAAAATAGAAGCGGTGAAATTTTTGTAAATATATGATAAAATGACAAAGCATATGTGTCTGTTAATATAAACGACATACATATAAAATTCAACTTGTATTTTAGGCATCTGTCTTAATAAAAAAAATAGACACATATGATGTACTTTTAGTGTCCGTCTCAACAAACAACAGACATCTATTGTTTATTAATAAACAATATTTTTTTTGAATTAATTATTGAAAAATATTTTTATTGGTATATATGTCTGTTAATATAAATGACAGACATGTAAAATTCAACTTGTACTTTAGGTTTCTATATTAATAAAAAACAGACACATATACCTTTTATTTTAGGTGTCTGTCTTTAAAAAGGATAGAAGCGTAATATCTATGTACTTATATGCGTCTTGCTTTAATAAAAGCAGACGCATATTAGTGTACAATAGGTGTCTGTCACGAGTAAAGACATACACCTATAGTTTATTTTTTAAAACAAAAAAATGCGGTTTTTTTTGTGTCTTTTATTTAAAACCCAATTGTATATATCTATTTCTTTTACTTTAGAGCTTGAAACCTAGTTGTATGCGCCAACCATCTCCATCTTCAGCTCTCAACATAAAGTTGGCTTGTAATATGTTCAGCACATCGATTTTGGACCTGTCTTAGTGGCGACGATAATGACAAGAGCTACATTGTTTGTTGGTGGCCAAAGATACGCATGGAAGATATATTCTTTTTTTTTCTCTCTTTAGATTTTTTCTACATTTTTTGGCTACCATGTTCAAATTTGAGTCTCCATTTTTCAGCTAACATGTTCAAATTTGAGCCTTCATGTCGTAGCCACGACGATGACAAGAAAATATTTTTTTGTTGATTTATAAAATAAAAGTGGGTTTCATGCATTAGCAGGTTGTCTAAGGCATTTGGTAAGGAGAAAACAAATTGGTTCTGCACATGTTAAAGCTAATTTTTACCATCAATTAGCCAAAGAGTTGTATGTTCTCCACCTTATTACTATTAGTACTTGATCTTCTACCTTTTTTATGCAAAGAAGTTTATTTATCTTTTTTATTTTTTGTGTATTTTATTTTTGTTAATTTTATATTGTAGTTTTTTTTCACTTAGTAGTTGTTTTTTTGTTATACAATTAGTTTTTTTATGGGTTTAAATAATTTTTACGATTTGTTGTATATTTGTCAATTTATAATATTTAAAAAAAAATTAACTATAGGTGTCTGCTATTTTGTAATAACAGACACCTATAGTGAATTTTTTTTAAAAAAATGACTATAAGTGTCTGCTGTTTTATAACAACAGACGCCTATAATGAATTTTTTTTAAAAAAAATTGACTTTAGATTTCTGTTGTTTTGTAACAACAGATGCCTATAGTCATTTTTTAAAAACATATTTTATGCGTCTGTCATTATATTTTAACAGACGTATAAAATAATTATATGCATCTGTCATTTTAACAGACGCCTAAAATCCAACTCATATACGTCTCATTCATAGGCGTCTGTCATTTAACAGACACATAAAATTCAAAATAACAGACACGTATAAGTCATTTTTGTACTAATGAGTAGAAAATTTAATGTTCGATATGATTTGTACAAGACCAAACAATGTACAAGTAGTGGGAGTGATTAGTTGATACATGACAAATTATAATAAAGATCATTAGAATGAAGTAAAAAGGGTCATGAGATAATTAAGGGGACCATAAATGTTGCATTATGTTATGGGGATCAAACTTTATTATCAGGGGATATGTTGGTTCAAATTATATAAATGATTTTGATAAAAGAAAATCCATCATCGAATAGATGTTTTTACTTGCTAGTGGAACTGTTAACTAGTTTCAAAGTTGCAGTCAGTTGTGGTTACGTCAACGAAAGAAACAGAATATGTAATAGCTATACAAGCTAGTAAAGAAACAATTTAGTTGAAAATGACATTGGAGGAACTTGGACACAAATAATAAAAAATTTCTCTATTTTATAATAGTCAGAGTGTTTTGCATCTTGCAAAAAATCAAACTTTTCATTCAAGGACAAAACACATTCAAATACAGTACCACTTTGTTTGTAAGAAAGTTGAGGAAGGAACAGTAGATATGCAGAAAACTCATACAGGAGAGATCCTCAGATCTCATAACTAAAGTAGCCAGTGCCGATAAGTTTAATTGGTGTTGATTCTCTAGTGACCTAGCAGAAACGTAAGTGGAATGACAATGAAGAAAGAATGGTGTGAAAATATGATTGAATTAATCAAATCTTCAATTGAGAGATTTATTATAAATCAATAATTTCAACCACCGAAATTGGTGGCCGAAATCTTTGAAAATTAAATTTTTTTTTGTTGAAAAGTTTGCATCCTTGTGCCTATAAAAAGGCATAAACAAGTCTCATTTCAGCACAACAAAATTTAAGCAAGTGAGAACAAATATGAGAGAGAAAAAATAAAGAGATAAAAAAATATTTGTTATTTGTTATTCTCTTAATTTTTATGAAAAAGAGTATTTGTTATCTCTTTAATTATTAGAAAGAATGTGTAATCTTCTATTTTTTTCATAGCGAAATCTTCTATTATTATCTTAACGTAAAATTTATATGTTCCATTTTATCTTTAATTTTTCTCAATTTATTGGTTGCTATCATGCTCTATCCGGTTTTTATTTTCTCAAACATTATTTTTTGTTGTTCTGGTCAACCTTTCAAAAGTTCCACGTGCATCAGCTTAATATTGTAGCTCAAGAAGCATGAGAGAAATGGCGATTCAACCATGTGAGTTGTGACTCCCTGCTTTACATCGGCAATTCAGCAACACCATACTTATCTTCACATGGTTGTAATCTTGTTATTTATTCAATTATTTATTTTTCCGGGAAAATCTTTGGTTCCTAATAATATTTTTTCTGTTGAATTTCTGATTTTATGTTATATTGAAATGCTGAATATTAATTATAGTCCATAGTGAGTTTAAAATCGAACTCAATAAAAAGAAAAAAAAATCAATTCTCAAGTCAACTAAAATAACGTTTTTAATCGATTTATCAAATTTAAACCCAATATATGACAAAATTTGTTTTTGAATATAATAGAAAGTTAGAAACTCAATAAAAAAAATATTATTCTTCAAGGACCCAAAGGTGAAAGATGTATTTTGCCTTTTCGATTTTAGTTATTGAAATATTAGCCAAATTATGAATTCATCACTTTGTTACATTAAAATTGTGAGTTAAACACTCCATAAGATGGAATATATGTATATATATATCTATAACTATTTATATTTTTATAAGTATGAAGTTAAATTATAAAAATTGACTCAATCTATAAATGAAAGTATCTAGAAAATATAATTAAACAAGTAAAATTCTGTTTGCCATTTGATTAATTAGATTTTGATCCTCCCAAAAAGAAAAGAAAAAGAAAATGGCAACAAAACTACAAAACTATGGATATAACATACAAACAATCAACATAGTACGCAAGTTATGAATAACTTGTTAAGAATCGATGTCAAATAATTTGTTCAAATATTAGGTACATCTATTACCAATTTATTGAAAAATGAAGTTTATTGTGTTGAAAAATTAAGCAAATATTAGGTACACCCATATCCACCTAATTTGTTGAAAAATTAAGTCCATATTAGGTACACCTACCATACCAAATTTTCTACCAAATGTATGGTGAAGATTTGAACAAATATATTATGTGGATTTAACTTTGAACCTATAAATAGACACACTTCTAAGATTTAAATCATCCTAGAGTGAAGAAGAAAAATAAGACTATAAGTCTTGAGTGTTTGTGAGAGTTGAGAGCTTTTTTTGTAATATTTCTAGTTTAGTGAAGTTTTTGTTATATCTCTAATTTTTGAGTGAATTTCTTCTTTGAGATATTTAATTTAGAGTTGTTCATTCTAAATTTTTTTCTTAACAATTGGTATCAGAGCCTAACTTGAGTGTTAATATTTACTTATCGTATGCTCTGTGGTTGCCACTAATAAGTGGATTCTCCGCATCAGAAAATAAGTTAAATTATTATTCACTCTTGAAGATTGTATCAAAGGGGGCGATCGGATATCATTCTTAGTAGAGCTATCTTGAGTCGTGAGAAGTTTGGCACACTGAAAGTTTGTTGATCAAGCTTATTCGGTATAATCGAAATCATATCGACACGATGGGTGACCTTTAAGTAGTCAGAGAAATCAAGAAGCTCAAGAACAAAAACTACAACACATGGGCAACATATATGGAGTCTTACCTACAAGGCCAAGACCTTTGGGAGACTATCGGTGGTAGTGAAGTTACACAACCAACGACAGAAGATGCCTTGCAAAAGTGGAAGATTAAAGCAGGCAAAACGATGTTTGCTTTAAAAACCACAATTGAAAAAGAAATGTTAGAGCACATTCGAGATGCCAAAATACCAAAGGAAGCATGAGATACTTTTGTTACACTATTCTAAAAAAAGAATGATACAAGACTGCAACTTCTCGAGAACGATTTGCTATCAATGGTGCAACGTGACATGACGATTGCCCAATATTTTCACAAGCTAAAAGAAATATGCCTCAAAATTTTAGAGCTAGATCCAACAGCTCCTATTGGAGAAACCAGGATATAAAGAATAATTATCCATGGTTTGAGACCTGAATACCACGGGTTCGTTGTCGCTGTATAGAGGTGGCCGATACAACCATCACTTGTTGAGTTTGAAAATTTGCTTGCAAGTCAGGAAGCTATGACTAAGCAAATGGGAGGAGTCTCGCTGAAGGGTGAGGAGGAAGCACTCTTTACCGGCAAAAGCAAAGACACTTTCAAGCGGTACGTTGGCAGTGCATCTAAAAAGAATAATGACAAGGGAGGCTCTCGTCTAGGGGGAGCTTCAAAGAATCGCGGTAATAGTAGAAAGTTCGATGGAAAGTGTTACAACTGTGGGAAGATGGGTCACATGGCGAAAGATTGTTGGACCAAGAAAAAATCTATTGAAAATAACACGGCTACTTCCAGTTCAAAAGAGAATAGCGAAGATGGTTGGGATGCCGAAGCATTATTCGTTATGGAGGAAGAAGAATTAGCTCTCACAGTAACAACATCAGAACATATTGACTACAAAAATGACTGGATCGTAGATTTCGTTTGCTCAAATCATATGACGGGTGACAAACAAAAGTTACTAAACTTGTCTGAGTATAAAGAAGGTCGTGTGGTAGTGACAGCTGATAACTCAAAGTTACTGATAACTCACATTGGTAAAATGATAGTTACACCTCGATATAATTCTAACCAGGTACCACTTCAAGATGTTTACCACGTCCCGGGAATGAAGAAAAATTTGTTGTATGTGGCTCAATTGACATCATCAGACCATTATATCTTGTTCAGTCCTTAAGATGTGAAGGTGTATCATGACCTAAAAATCTCAGAAACACCAACAATGGAGGGGCGACGATTGTTTTTAGCAGAATCTGCATATATAGATAGGATGAGGAAAAATGAGACATCAGATCTATGGCACATACGGTTAGGTCATGTTAGCTATTCCAAGCTAAGTGTGATGATGAAGAAGTCGATGCTTAAAGGGCTTCCTTAACTTGACGTGCGAACAGACTCAGTTTGTGCGGGATGTCAATATGGTAAAGCACACCAACTTCCATATGAGGAATCGAAGTTTAGAGAAAAAGAATCATTAGAGTTAGTTCACACTGATGTATTCGGACCAATTAAGCAACCGTCAATTGGTGGTATGCGATACATGGTGACATTCATTGATGAATTCTCAAGGCATGTGTGAGTTTTCTTTATGAAAGAAAAATCTGACACATTCTCAAAATTTAAAGAGTTCAGAGAGTCAGTTGAAGGAGAAGTAAGAAAGAAGATATGTTGCTTACGCACAGACAATAGGGGAGAATATAGCTCAAGTGAGTTCTCACAATACCTAAGACAATGTGGAATACCTCATCAATACACTTGTTCCAACACATTGCAACAAAGTGGTGTAGCTGAGAGAAAGAACCGACATCTTGTAGAAGTCTGTCGAAGTATGCTACATGCAAAGAATGTACCAGAAAGTTTTTGGGCTGAAGCAATGAGGACTGCAACCTTTGTGATCAATAGACTTCCTCAACCAAGGTTAGAATTTGTTTCTCCTTTTGAGAAACTATGGAACATGAAACCTACAGTTAGCTACTTTCGAGTATTTGGCTGTGTATGTTATGTATTTGTTCCTAATCATCTACAAAGCAAGTGTGACAATAAAGTTGTTAGATGTATCTTTATGGGATACGACAGCCAAAGAAAAGGGTGGAAATGTTGCGATCCAACGAGTGGAAGATGTTACACTTCACGAGACGTGATGTTCGATGAAACATTTTCTTGGTGGTCTTCAGATAAGGAGGTGTTGCTAGACTCTAGAAAATTTGGAGACAAACTACAAAAAAAGATGGAGGAGCATATTGTTCAACTTCAACCAAGTTCAAATGAATCAGGAGATCAAAACAACAATGATGTCGAACAAAGAGTGACTCGGAGTCCTTGGGAAAATGGCGTGTATCAACAACCAAATGATGAAGGTGAGCCTAGTGAAATTGAAGAATCAACTCTGCAATCTCAACTCTGAAGGTTAACAAGAACACGAAGGCCAAATCCCAAATACACCAATGCAGCCATAGTCGCAGAAGACAACATAATAGAACCAGAGACATTTGAAGAAGCATCGCAGAGTTCTGAGTGGATGATAGCTATGAAAGAAGACATGGATGCACTTGAGCAAAATCAAATTTGGGATCTAGTGTCAAAGCCAAGAGATGTGAAACCCATATCCTGTAACTGGGTTTACAAGATAAAACGTCGTCCAGATAGATCAATCGAGAGGTACAAGGCATGATTGTAGCTCATGGTTTATCTCAACAGTATGAACTAGATTATGATAAAACATTTAGTCCAGTGGTGAAACTTACAACAGTACGAGTTTTACTTGCACTTACAGCCAACAAAGACTGAAATTTATGGCAGATGGATGTGAAGAATGCTTTTCTTCATGGAGAGTTGGATCGGAAAATCTACATGATCCAACCAATGGGTTTTTAGAGCCAATATCATCCTAAATATGTGTGTAAGCTTCAAAAAGCACTCTATGGATTGAAATAAGCACCTAGAGCATGGTATGGTAAAATTGCTGAATTTCTAACACAAAATGGTTATTCAGTAACACCTACAGATTCTAGCTTATTTGTCAAAGCTAGCTATTGTACTAATGTATGTGGATGACTTAATCATAATCGGTGATGATGAGCCAGAAATTTTTCAGACGAAAGAAAATTTATCAGTTCGTTTCCAGATGAAAGAACTTGGATAACTCAAGCACTTCCTTGGTTTAGAGGTTGATCACACACAAAAAGAAATATTTATTTGTCAACAAAAATATTCTAAAGATTTGTTGAAGAGGTTCGGAATGCTCGAATGCAAACCAATTTCGACACCGATGGAACCAAATGCTAAAATGTGTGCACATGAAGGAGAAAATTTGGAAGATGCGATGATGTATCAACAATTGGTAGGCAGTCTGATTTACTTAACCTTGAATCATCCTGACATTTCTTATGCAGTTGGTGTGATGAGTCGTTACATGCAAAATCCAAAGAAGTCTCATTTAGAAGCAGTTCGACGAATACTGAAATATGTAAAGAGTACAATTGACTATGGTCTTTTGTATAAGAAGGGTGAAGACTGCAAGTTAATTGGTTATTGTGATGCTGACTATGCAGGAGATCATGAGACAAGGAGATTAATAACTGGGTACGTGTTTAAACTTGGTTCTGGAACAATTTCTTGGTGTAGCAAGAGACAACCAACGGTATCATTATCAACCACTGAAGCTGAGTATCGAGCAGCAGCAATGACAGCTCAAGAGAGTACATGGTTGATACAAGTAATGAATAATCTACATCAACAAGTAGATTATACAGTTTCATTGTATTGTGACAATCAATCAGCAAATCGTTTGGCAGAGAATCCAGTTTTTCATGCAAGAACTAAGCATGTTGAAGTGCATTATCATTTTATAAGAGAAAAAGTTATGCAAGAAGAATTTGAGATGAGATAGATCAAAACGGATAATCAAGTTGCGGACTTGCTCACAAAAGGTTTAGGTACAGGCAAGCTCAAAATATTTCATCGACAGCTCGACATACTACAGAGAATGAGAGTTGACATTGAGGGGAAGTGTTAAGAATCAATGTCAAATAATTTGTTCAAATATTAGGTATACCCACCACTATTGTGTTGAAAAATTAAGCAAATATTAGGTACATCCATCTCCACCTAATTTGTTGAAAAATTAAGTCCATATTAGGTACACCTACCATACCAAATTTTCTATCAAATGTAAGGTGAAGATTTGAACAAATGTATGGTGTGGATTTAACTTTGAGCCTATAAATAGGCACACTTCAAAGATTTAAATAATCTTAGAGTGAAGAAGAAAAATAAGACTACAAGTCTTGAATGTTTGTGAGAGTTGAAAGTTTTTTTTATAATATTTCTAGCTTAGTGAAATTTTTGTTGTGTCTCCAATTTTTGAGTGAATTTCTTTTTTGAGATATTTAATTTAGAGTTGTTCATTCTAAATTTTTTTCTCAACATAACTCTTTGTTGTCTCTACTCTCCAAACTGCAACTATACGTTTCTCTTAATACTGAAAATTCACGCAAGGTTTAAATATTGATCAATGTACTAATATGTGAACATTAATCAGCATAATCTCCCATTTGCACAGTTAATTCTTTACTTCAAAAAGATCACAAACCTGTCCTAATGTGAGCAATTTGCCTCTTATTAATAATCTTTTCAGATCATCATGTTCTTCACATCTAACAATATCATCACAAAAGTAAGGAAAAAAGAAAAATGAAGAAGCAAATGTGGTCATGCATCCTTGTGATATGCTATTTGTTTCTTGTAATTAGCCATGGAGAATCACAGAGCTGCAAGCCTAGTGGCAAAATACGAGGCAAAAAACCTCCACCAGGTCAATGCAACCAAGAACATGACTCCGATTGCTGTGTAGACGGCAAAATTTACACAACCTATAAGTGTTCCCCGTCGGTGACCTCCCACACCAAAGCAACTCTAACAATAAACAGTTTCGCAGCAGGAGGTGATGGTGGTGGTCCATCGGAATGTGATAACCAATACCATTCGGATGACGAGCCAGTAGTAGCACTTTCCACTGGGTGGTTCAATGACAGGAGCAGATGTCTGAAGTATATTAATATCCATGGAAATAGGAAGAGTGTGAAAGCAAAAGTAGTGGATGAATGTGATTCAACAATGGGGTGTGATGATGAACATGATTATCAGCCACCTTGTCCGAACAACATCGTTGATGCCTCTAAAACTGTGTGGAATGCTTTAGGAATTTCTGATCCTGATAATGTCGGAGAATTGGATATTTATTGGTCTGATGTTTGACATCTTTACATTTATGTGCAATTTTCTTATGCATTTAATTATCACTAGAGCAATGCTAGCAAATCTCCTAAAAAATCATTGTCTGAAAATTTGATTGAATCGGACAATTTCTTTTCCGGAGACTATTGCTAGCATTTCTCTGTTCTGACTGAATATGTGGCCTGCATATTCTGAATCATGTAAGAAGTATTATTGTGTCTTAATTGTTTGAACTTTTGTGGGCATATTTGGTCTAAATGAATTACCAAATTTTATAAATTCATTTAAAATTTTTTTAAATCAAATCTATCAAATCGATTATAACTAATCAAACTTAATATATTTTTTCCTGGAGATAATGAGTGATAATAGACAAGCAATGAAAATTACAACAACCCGTTTAAGCAAATTAAAGTATAATATAAAAAGCCAGTGCCCCAGCGGCATTAAGGAGTTTAGCCCCTCTCTCTTCCTAAAGTCTCAGTTTTGAAATCTGCTTAATCTCACTACAGCCCAGGTTGCTTTTTTTTTTTCCTTTTTTTTTCCCCTAAGTTAATTGCTTTGTAAATTTGCTTAAATTAGCTAAATTAATTTTCTTATCAGTACTCCATGTTTGGCTCTATACTAACAATTGGTGTAACGCTTGGTGCTGTTACAATCACAGATTCCATTGGTCGAAAAAGGGTATGTTTTATTTCCAATTTCAAGCCACAAATTTTATATTCTCCAATTTATTTAGTATGGTGTGTTTATTAAGCAGGCAATGAGATTGTCAGCTGCATTTTGCATTGCAAGATGACCAGCTGTTTTTTTTTCCCTTCTTGCAATTTCTTTGTAAACATTTTGCATCTTTCATCATCTTTTGACCCTCAAGTTACCTAATTACAACTTTGTATCTTGGTACTGGAATTGATTCAGAGTTATTTGTCACTTGATGTGGGGAGGTTTTTAACTGGCAATGGCATTGGAGTTTTCTTGTTTGTGGCAATTACGCGATAACCATAAGTTAGTTTTTTTTCTTTTTTTTTTTTTTTCAGAATTACTCTTATATTATAATTTTAATGACAATAACTTAAAAAACAGGTTCCAGTATTCATAGCAGAAATATCCTCAAAGAATCTTCGTGGAGGGCTTACCACATTGAATCAAGTAGGAAACCATAAAGCTGTTATAATGCACAAAAATTTCCACATTCATTGAAGTAAAATCAATAACTTTTTTCTATCCTTCTGGGGTGTTCATGTCTGTTTTGCAACTCACGATTGTTATTGGGGGATCTGCTTCTTTTGTGATCGGAAGTGTGTCATTTCATGGAGAGCACTAGCTCTAACAGAGAGAATGATTCTGTACAATTTTTTTGCTTCAATGTTGATTTTTAGTTGAATTGATTTGTCACAGGGAAGTATAAGTTGCCAAAAACTGATTGCTGGTTTTAATTTAAAGATATTATTCCATGCATTTTGCTGCTTGATGGTCTGTTCATTGTTCTGGAGTCTCCCAGATGGAAGGTAAGCATACATATAAGCATAAGCTTTGAGAATTCCTGTTTTGCAATATAACTGGGAGATGCGATTAAACATTTCCTTATTCAGTTAAAAGTTGGCCGAGAAAAGGAATTCTTAGCTGCATTGCAGAAATTTCGCGGCAAAGATGCTGATGTTACTCATGAAGCCACCGAAATCCAAGTATTTGTCTTGAACTACCTTTAAAAATCAAATCAAATACAACTAGTACCTTTGGCAGTTGATATTTTCTGTTTGTTTGACAGATTAATATTTAAACCCTTAGCACCATTCTTAAAACTAGATTTCTTGATTTACTTCAAAGGCAATATATTCGTTTCGTGTTTGTAAGTAGATTGGTTAGCCTTTTGAGAAATTTGATGATAAAATTATAGATTTATATCAGTTGTGGAGCTTTCCTGTTTTCTGATATCTTGCAAACTTGGCCTGGATTTTCAGGTCGGAGTAGCACTAATGGTGTTCCAGCAATCTGTGGGAATTAATTGCATTAAGTTTTATGTTTGTGAAACTTTTGTATCAGCTCGTAAACCAATTGCTCTGTTTTTAGTTTTCATCTTTCAGTTCTTCATCTCACTAGTTGATTCTTGGTCCAATAACAAAACCTGCAGGACTTTCTTCCAGTACAATTGGAACCGTAGCTTATGCTTGTGTTCAGGTTCTTCGCATTGGCAACTATCAAAAAACAGTTCACAAGTTAACTTTTCTTTTTTTCCTATTGAAAGCTGATGCATCTAAAACTGATTCAGGTACTAATAACCATATTGGGAGCACTATTATTGGACATAATCTGGAAGAAAACCTCTGATAAAGGTATATCTATACTTAACAACGTCTTATTCTGCAAACAGTATAATATATACAGAGAAGTTCTTGAATAATTACTTATTTTGCATATGTGAGTGAAGGTTTCTGCAGCTGGGACATTTCTAGGTAGCTTCCTGACAGGAGTTTCTTTCTTCCTCAAGGGAAGTCACCTGAATTATTAATTTCTTTATATTGCATAATTTTTCGGCGTTGTATCTTCAATCAAGGTATTAATTTGGGCCTATGATGTTTTTATATGCCAGGCACACAATTTGTTGCTTGGAATGGTACCCATAATGGCTGTTTCAGGAGTACTGGTAAATTCATCTTCAAAATAATGCTACTATGATTTCATTAAATCACTCTCTGCAGCCCAGCATAAGGATTCAGTTTGAGATCTTTTCTATTGTTCATGAAATCAGATATACATATCAGGATTCTTGATATCTATTTTAGCATAGCAAGATATTATACTTATCATCTGTCCATTAATTCCTGTAGGTACAAGAATCAAGATTCAAAATGTTTGTCATCTAAAAGCTTATTTTCATTGTGTGGCAGATCTTCCCTATAAATATAAAGGGGTTGCTGGGAGCTTGGTGACACTGGTGAATTGGATAGGTGCATGGCTAGTCTGCTAAACTTTCAACTTTTTAATGAGCTGGAGTTCCTCAGGTATATCCAACTTTCTTAACTACTTCCCCAGAGAGAGTAAAATTTTCAGCTTCCATTGTTGACATATATGTCCAATTCACTCATTGGCAATTTTTGACTGTTTCAGGTACATTCTTTCTTTATTCAGTATTTTCATTGATGAGTATGCTATTTGTGGCAAAGTTTGTGCCAGAAACCAGAGGAAAAACCCTGGAAGAAATTCAGGAATATATGTATTCATAAAGATGGAAAACAGTGTAATTGGTTGAACTTTACTCGAATTGCAGTAAAATTATGAAACTTTTTTTTATCCCAAAAAAAATCATTGAACTATGCTTTTATTTCACTAAAATTAATTCAGGCTAGTTTTCAGATATTGGTAATCGAAAATATGATATGACTGCTGACGTGTCACCGAATTTTGCCACATCATCATCCACATAGATGACACATTAGTAACTTCTAAAAATTGTGTCACATCAGCCACCGCGTAGCAAATCCAGCTGGAGAAAGATGACACGTTACGGTTAATTTTCACAATCGTTTACTGAACTTTTTTTCATTTACTGTAAATTCACAACTTTTTTTGTTTGAAAAAATAACAAAATTTGGATTTCCTTTCACTTAAATAACTTTTAGCAATAGTGATAAAATAAGTACCTGAAAATCTAACTTGACACTTGATTCTTTGCATGAACTTCACAGCCATTAACTCTGACAACTTTTTTCTTCTTCTCTTGGACAACTGACTTGGGAGACTGTGATAATTTATCTTTTAAAAAAACTTGAGTCGGAAGCAGACCTAGTAAACACTCTGTCAACATTTGTAAAAGAAAAATCAATCGCAAATCTAGAACTATCAGAGAAAACCTAATTTATTAGAGCCATGGAGAATTATGATTTTTAAGATAAGAGATTGCGAATTCAAAATATTCGGTACAAATCCAGCGCTACATCTACTGCCAAGTTATATTTTCGATTGCCTATTTATCAAATTTTACCGGAAGTTGAAGAAAAATAAATTTTTTTTTTTAATTTTTTCGGGACAACAAAAAAGTTTAGTTATTTTGTGGCAAATAAAATATAATTCAGTGATCATTAATGAAATTAACCATTTTTCTTCAATTACATTTGACACGTTGAGCTGATATAACACAAATTTTCAAAGTTACTTATGTGTCATCTACGTGGACAATAACATGGCATGATGTGGTGACATATCAGCTGGTACACCAGATTTCAGGTAACACATTAACTGCCAGCAAGACTTTTTGGTTAGAGATGCTTTGAAAATGGGTGTAAACACATTTTTTTAGTGATTTTTTTGGATAGAATTTTTTTTTGTAATTTTACTGCAATAGGAGAAAAATTCAGTTACTATAGGTGAAATGAACCCATGAAATTTTGGGTGATGATGAAAGTTCCAGTCTTGTCACTGCATGATGCCATGGTTTGTTTGTTGCAACAAATATATGGCAAGAAGGTTCAATTATATAGTGACGACGGATTTATGTTATTTGTTGTATACAACTCTGCGAATGAACATCAAGAATATAACTTGATTTAAACATACGAGTGAAATTAAATTTCATGAATTTTGACAAAATTGGATAGTGTTAAAAATTAGTTACACTCTTGAGTGTGGAAAGCAAACTACCATCTGCTAGTTTTCTAACATTGAACCAAACGCATCCCTCGAAAGACCAAAGAGGTAGTATGTGGACATCAAATTGAAGCCACAGATAAAAAGGATAATCTATAAAATTTCAATCTGCACGGCATATTAGGCCCACAAAGGAACTTGTCCTTATAGTTGTTACTATTAACTTCAGCCCATGTGCCCCCTTGATTCTCACTACACCTGGAAATGGCGGGCTCGGGCAGAGTCATGCCGAGTGTAAATATGTATTTTGTTCGATTATATAAAAATCGAGCTCGATCTCGAATTGAACAGGAAATCGAGATTTTAGATAAGATTAATTAAATATAATAATAATAATAAATATATTATTAAATTTTAAAAAACAAATGAAAGATATTTAATTCCTCATTTGCCGTTAGTTGATTGTGTTTGGATCTCCCTAAAAAAACAAATTAATGCAAAAATACAAAACAGTGTTATAACTTACAAATTTACACTCAAATTTATTTTTTCTAAACTTATAAATCTATTTTGTCCTCACTTTCACAATGCTGGTTATTCTAAACAGCACGATCAATTCTAGACTTGAGAAGATCACAAACTTGTCCTGTTGTGAGCAATTTGCCTCTATAAATAATCTTTTCAGATCATCATGTTCTTCACATCTAACAATATCATCACAAAAGTGAAGAAAAATGAGGAAGCAAATATGGTCAAGCATCCTTGTGATATGCTATTTGTTTCTTGTAATTAGCCATGGAGAATCACAGAGCTGCAAGCCTAGTGGCAAAATACGAGGCAAAAAACCTCCACCAGGCCAATGCAACCAAGAACATGACTCAGATTGTTGTGTAGACGGCAAGCTTTACACAACCTACAAGTGTTCCCCGCCGGTGACCTCCCACACCAAAGCAACTCTAACAATAAACAGTTTCGCAGCAGGCGGTGACGGTGGTGGTCCATCAGAATGTGATAACCAATACCATTCGGATGACGAGCCAGTGGTAGCACTTTCCACTGGGTGGTTCAATGACAGGAGCAGATGTCTGAAGTATATTAATATCCATGGAAATGGGAAGAGTGTGAAAGCAAAAGTAGTGGATGAATGTGATTCAACAATGGGGTGTGATGATGAACATGATTATCAGCCACCTTGTCCGAACAACATCGTTGATGCCTCTAAAGCTGTGTGGAATGCTTTAGGAATTTCTGATCCTGATAATGTCGGAGAATTGGATATTTATTGGTCTGATGCTTGACATCTTTACATTTATGTGTGATTTTTATACGTTCATGTAATTCAGTGTTTACTGTTATATGGTTCATACACATGCAGCGTACAATATATTAAAATTATTACCTTGTTAAAAACTTTTTATAGATGTAATCAAATTGGTTTTCCCTTTATTTATTTACACATTTGATTGGGGAAGAAAAGAAGAAAAGACAGAGAAGAGATGAGAAAATAACGAATTATGGGTACTTTGTGATTGCCATCCATAATCCACCAAATTTATAAATAATTATGGAACATGACGACTGCAAACCCAAATCCAAGTTTCTTTCGCATTTCACCTATACTTGTACTCCAAAAGCATCTGATGTGTGCTATGTTGTTTTGTTATTTGGTCTTGATTTCTTAGTACCTTTGATGGGGTTTTCTACGGATAGCAATTGATGGTTTAACACAGCACCAAAACAACATCTGCTCTGTTACAAATTAGATTCCTCCAAAAAAAAATGTTTGTTAGGACAAACTAAACATCATTGTTGGTTCCAAAGCTTTAATAATTAAAGAAACACGAAAAGGGGGAAAAAATTTGTGCCGGAAGAATGAAATTTGAGCATTCTTGCATGAAAAAGCATTGTCTAAATGTCTATAATATTGTAATCAATAGCCCATCCCTTAAAAAAAAAAAAAACTATCAAAACACCGAGTAAAACACTCCATTTGCCACACTGATATAACAAAATTGGAGATGCGGAAAGGACATGGTGATTGAGTATTGAGACTCGTTCGAACCTTGGCTATAGAATACTTTTAAAATTTGATGGGAACCCCTTTATCTTTTATTGGGTATGCCTCGCCGAAACATATTACTGGATTGTTGAAAAAAAAACTTTTTAAGCTATTATTTTAAACTTAGGGGGAAGTTATTAGTTTCTGCATTTGATAGCTGTGAATAATTCTTCTAATATTGTTTTTAAGCTCAAAGCTTAAGAAATTACCGAATTGATAAAGCATAATGAAATTACCGAACTACGGAATCAGCTGGAGAAAGCCATTTGGGATGTTCAAGATTTTCTTGCTTTCTTTTTATTTTTTTTCTTATGATGTCCAAAGTCCAACTAAGAGCAAAATGGGGTTAAACTCATGTTCAGTTCAGAAAAAATTCAACGAATTTATTGAATTACTACTATACACTCCCTCTATCTCGTTTTAGTAGGTTTATTTATTATACTCCTTCGATTCCATTTTATTAGTCATTTAAGATTGTTTCACACATATTAAGAAACTATTAAGACTTTATTCGATAAAACTAGTTGATTGAATTAAAACTGTTTGGTAAAATTAGCTGAAAAATGTAAAATGATATAAAATGATATGTTTATATTAATAAAAAATAAAATATATTTAAACACATAATACAAACAAATTATATATAATAAACAATATCAACCCAAAATAATAAAAGAATTGTATATTCAATGTCAAAAATAAAAAATAAAAATTTGGGATTAAATGATATAATATGTCATTTGACATAAAAATAAGAGTATAAAGGAAAAAAAATCATAATCTACTAATTTTTTTGAATGCTAATTCTACTAGTTTTTTTTTAAAATTATAATCTAATTTTTTTTCTAAATAATCTACTTTACTAAACACAACTTATTGGTAACATTATATTATTTTTATGGTTAAAGTAGATTATAATTTAGTTTGTTTTATCAATCAATGCCTAAATAACTCGATTATAAAGAAAAAAACTCTATTAACTCTTTATTAAAAAAATTCTTAAACAATTTATTAATAATTTTTTAAAGAATAAAAAAATAAGTAAATCTATAATGATAAAATTGTAAAATATACTGTAAAAGTATAATTAATACTTTATTGGTAATTTAAAATGACATATAAATAAAATTTTAGCTTTTTTTAAAAACGACATTTGTAAAGAAACCATGGAAGTATAATATATTAATTAAAAAAATTAAAATTGAAGTAAAGTCTTTCAGGAACTCTCCTCAATGTCCTCATTAACAGAATTTGTATGTGTATTTATAAAATAAGAATTTTTAACTCATATTTATCTACGTGTTCTTCCATCTTCCAACTATATACACACACCCCCAACTGTCACATTCCCACGATTTAGGCCATAAAAACTATTTCAATCAGTATGATATCACACCAATTTCTACGACTCACCGCTCCCCACTCAGCAGAGGTCAGCGTCAATTTGTCATCTTTTTTCCCCCTTCTGTTCTCATTTTGATTGTATGCCAAGAAAATGAAGAACATGGAAATAGAGAGATAAAAAAATATTTATTATTTATTATTTGAGAGAAAAAAATAGAGAGATAAAAAAATATAAAGAGCAAATTTGTGAGAAAAAAATAGAGAGAGAAAAAAATATTTGTTATTTTATATTTTTCTAATTTTTATAAGAGAGAGTATTTGTTCTCTTCTTAATTATTAGAGAAAATGTGTAATCTTCTATTTCTTTTATAGTGAATTATTTTATCTTTATCTGTGATTTTTACCTCGATTTGTTTAAAGTTTTCCACATAAAATATGTGTTCCATTATATCTTTAATTTTTTTTTCAAATTATTAGTTGTGACTCTGTTGTATTCAGTCATTATTTTCTCAACAAGTAGTATCAGAGTTTGACTTTGATATTAATATATATTTATTGTATATTTTGTGGTTGTGACTAATAAGTGGATTCCCACATCAGAAAATAAGTTAAATTATTATTTACTATTAAAGTTATTATTGAAGTAATGACAACAAAATTTGAGATCGAGAAATTCTATGAGAGTAATTTCTCATTATGAAAATTAAAGATGAATGCTATCATGAGAAAAAATAATAGTCTGACGACTATTAGTGAAAGACAAGTGGAATCCAAAGATGATATTAAATGGAATAAGATGGATAAAAATATTATTGTAAATCTTTATCTTACATTAGCAGATGGAGTATTGTCAAGCATAAAGGAGAAAAAAACCACAAAAGAGATTTGAGATCATCTCACAAAGCTATACAATACTAAGTCATTTCACAATAAAATATTCCTTAAAAGGAAATTGTGCGTTCTACTGATGTTAGAATCTGCTTCATTGATAGAACACATCAATATTTTGAATATTCTATTTTCTCAACTCACATAATTGAGTTATAAAAAAGTCTACTTGATTCGTATTATCAACTCATTATCAATCTAACAAATAATGTCCTCATTGATTATTTGAACTTTGATGATATTGCAGCTGCTATTATTGAAAGAGAAAATCGGTGCAAGAACAAAGAGGATAGATTGACAAGTTTGCAACAAGCAGAAGTCCTAACGGTGATGAGAGGAAGATCAATAAAATGTGGCTCAAGTGGGAGCCAAGAGCAAGGTAGATTAAAGTCGAGAAGCAAGAAAAATCTGAAATACTACCATTGTGGCAAAAAAGTCTTTTAAAGAAGGATTGTTAGAGTTTAAACAAGAAAAACTCTAATTCTCAAAGAAATATTGTAAGCACATCTAATGAGGGTGATGCTTTGTGTTGTGAAGTGGCGACAACTAGCGAAGACAGAAAGACATTCTAATGTGTAGTTCATTGAATCGAAAACGACATTTCACATGACCTCTCGAAGAAAATGGTTCCATCAATATGAACCTATCTCTGAAGGATCTGTATATACTTGCAATGATTATGCCTTAAAGATTGTCGGTATTGGAACTATCATGTTGAAGTTATGTGATGACAAAGTACACATTATTCAACAAGTGCGACATGTGAAAGACTAGAAAAAAAGAATTTATTGTTGTTAGGTCAACTAGATGACCTTGATTATAGAATTGAAATTGAAAAATGAATCATGAAGGTAATTCAAAGAGTGTTTGTATTAATGAAGGGAGAAAAAGACATTGCTAATTCGTACATATTGAAGGGAGATATTTTGCTAAAATGAGAAGCATCAGATGTTTCAAGCAGTTTAAGTGAAAAATCTGGAATAGTGTGACATCAAAAACTTAAGCATATGTCTGAGCAAGGAATAAAAAATTACTGAGTCAAATTTAGTTCCAAGTTTCACTAAAATGTTCTTACCTTTTTATGAGAATTGTGTAATAAGTAAGCAACATAGATTAAAATTTATAAACAACACATATTGAAGTTTATAAGCATCAAATTCTAGAAGTAAAAAAATTAGAATTATTTCACTCTGATGTATGGCGAGCACCAGTTACGTTTCTGGTATGAGTAAAATATTTTATATCCTTCATAAATGATTATTCCAGAAGATGTTAGGTGTATCCTATCAAGAATAAGACAAATGTGTTTTCAGTCATCAAATTATTCAAAATATGGGTAGAGCTTGATTCTGGAAATAATATCAAATGTCTAAGGACAAATAATAGAAAAAAATTCACCAGTTATGAGTTTGTTGAATTTTGCAATCAGGAAAACATCAAAAGATTAGGAGCAGGTGATGGGAGGAGAAATGGCTAGCGGTGGACTGTGAGGAGGCGCGACTAGTCGATTTTGGGAGCTCAGATTAGAGGATCGAAGATGAAGGAGAAGAAGATTAGGAGCGATGTTGTTGCATCTTGAGATGGTGCGACTGATCGGTTGATAAGAGGAATGGCCGGCGGGTGGGAGATGGGTGGAGGTTGTGGTGGGCGTGGGTCATCTGAGAGAAGGAGAAAGTGGGAGGGAGAAGAAGTAAAATGAGAGAGAGAGTAAAAGAAAAAGAATAGATAAATAATTCAGTTATAAAATTCCAATTTTTTATTTGATAAATTGATTAATTAGGGTTTAATTGATTACTTTTATTCAATTGACATAAATTAAAGTTAATTCATTAAATTAAAGTTCAATTTATTAATAAACTTAAATTTATTAAATTGACTTAAATTAATATTCAATTGAGCAAATTGTTTAAAATTAATTTGAATTAATAATCTAATCTATATAAAATAAATATAAGTAAATATTTCATACACTGATAAGGAATAAAATAATGTCATGTCATCTCAATTTATTAATTGAACTTAAATTGATTGAAATTTTATAGTTCAATGGTTCAATTTATTAATTGAACTTAAATGAATTAAACTTAGTAAAAAATGAACTTCAATTGATTCATTTTATTTAATTGAACTTAAATTAAACTTTAGTTGATTTAATTGTCTTAAATTAGAGTTAAATTGATTAAATTAGAGTTTAATTGATTATACTAGATTTAATTTATTAATTGAACTTAAATTGATTAAGTTGAACATAATTGACTAAAATTAAGATTCAATTGAATAATTAAATATAAATTGATTAAATTAATATTAAATTGGAGTTCAATTGATTAAATCAATTAAATTAACTTAAATTCAGGTTCAATTGATTAAATTAATTAAACTAGTTTCAATTGGACTTCAATTGATTAAATTGGGAATAAATTAGGAATTAATTGAATAAATTAGGAATTAATTGAATAAATTGAGATATAATTGATAAAATTATGATTCAATTTATTAAATTCATTAATAATTGAATATTAAATTTATTTATTCAACTTTAATTAATCAATTTCAATTCAAAGATTATTTGACATTCAATTTTAATTTTCAATCAATTTTAATAAAATTTATTTCTACTATAAAAAAATAATAAAAATTCAAAACATTTACCAACGGACATTTCCGTTGTTAACTAGTAACAAAAAATGTCCGTTGGTAATTTTCTGTTGGTATTTAGCTATGGTCATATGTCCTTGTAATTACCAACAGAACAATTCCGTTGGTAATTACCAATAAAATAATTCTGTTAGTAATTAACAAAATAACAACGGAATACCAATGAATTTAAATCCGTTGGTATTTTTCATTGGCGATCAGTTACAAACGGACATTAATCCGTTGGTAAAACATTGTTGGTAATCCATCGGTAATCCGTTGATACTATCTTATAATTACCTCCACACATTTTTCATTGTTAATCCGTTGGCAATCCGTTAGTAAATACCAACGGATACTGTCAATTGGTAAATTCTGTTGGTAAATATAATTTTTCCTGTAGTGGGTGTATTTAATATTTGTTTAATTTTTCAATACAATAAACTTAATTTTTCAACAAATTAATGGTAGATGTATCTAAATTATTTTGACATTGATTCTTAACAATTTTTTCTGTTGAATTTCTGATTTTATGCTATATTGAAATGCTGAATATTAATTATAGTCCACAGTGAGTTTAAAATCGAACTCAATAAAAAGAAAAAAATAAATTCTCAAGTCAACTAAAATAACGTTTTTCATCAATTTACCAAATTTAAACCCAATATATGACAAAATTTGTTTTTGAATATAATAGAAAGTTAGAAACTGAATAAAAAAATATTATTCTTCAAGGACCCAAAGGTGAAAGATGTATTTTGCCTTTTCGATTTTCGTTAGTGAAATATTAGCCAAATTATGAATTCATATGTATATATATATCTATAACTATTTATATTTTTATATATATGAAGTTAATTATAAAAATTGACTCAATCTATAAATGAAAGTATCCAGAAAATCTAATTAAACAAGTAAAATTCTGTTTGCCATTTGATTAATTAGATTTAGATCCTCCCAGAAAAAAGAAAAAGAAAATAGCAGCAAAACTACAGAACAATGGTTGTAACATACAAACAATCAACATAGTACGCAAGTTATGAATAACTCTGTGTTGTCTCTACTCTCCAAACTGCAACTATACGTTTCTCTTAATACTGAAAATTCACACAAGGTTTAAATATTGATCAATGTACTAATACGTGAACATTAATCAGATTAATTTCCCATTTGCATAATTAATTCTTTACTACAAAAAGATCACAAACCTGTCCTAATGTGAGGAATTTGCCTCTTATAAATAATCTTTTTAGATCATCATGTTCTTCACATCTTACAATATCATCACAAAAGTAAGGAAAAATGAAGAAGCAAATGTGGTCATGCACCCTTGTGATATGCTATTTGTTTCTTGTAATTAGCCATGGAGAATCACAGAGCTGCAA
Organism: Triadica sebifera; assembly: GCA_023653625.1. Classification (NCBI taxonomy): domain Eukaryota; kingdom Viridiplantae; phylum Streptophyta; class Magnoliopsida; order Malpighiales; family Euphorbiaceae; genus Triadica; species Triadica sebifera. The sequence goes on from CM042908.1 coordinate 2,578,924, forward strand.
GCCTAATGGCAAAATACGAGGCAAAAAGCCTCCACCAGGTCAATGCAACCAAGAACATGACTCCGATTGCTGTGTAGACGGCAAACTTTACACAACCTATAAGTGTTCTCCGCCGGTGACCTCCCACACCAAAGCAACTCTAACAATAAACAGTTTCGCAGCAGGCGGTGATGGTGGTGGTCCATCGGAATGTGATAACCAATACCATTCGGATGACGAGCCAGTAGTAGCACTTTCCACTGGGTGGTTCAATGACAGGAGCAGATGTCTCAAGCATATTAATATCCATGGAAATGGGAAGAGTGTGAAAGCAAAAGTAGTGGATGAATGTGATTCAACAATGGGGTGTGATGATGAACATGATTATCAGCCACCTTGTCCGAACAACATCGTTGATGCCTCTAAAGCTGTGTGGAATGCTTTAGGAATTTCTGATCCTGACAATGTTGGAGAAATGGATATTTATTGGTCTGATGCCTGATATCTTTACATTTATGTGTTAATTTCTTGTGTATTTAATTATCACTTGAGCAATGCTAGCAAATCTCCTAAAAAATGATTTGTCTGAAAATTGATTGAATCGGAAAATCACTTTTCCAGAGACTATTGCTAGCATTTCTCCGTTCTAGATGAATATATGGTTTGCATATTCTGTATCATATAATAAGTATTATTGTGTCTTAATTATTTGAATTTTTGTGGGCATATTTGGTCTAAATGAATTATCAAATTTTAGGAATTCATTTAAAATTTTTATAAATCAATTCTATCAAATCGATTATAACCAATCAAACTTAATATATTTTTTCTTGGAGGTAATGAGTGATAATAGACAAGCAATGAAAATTACAACAACCTGTTTAAGCAAATTAAAGTATAATTTAAAAGGTCCGTGCCCCAGTGGCATTAAGGAGTTTAGCCTCTCTCTCCCTAAAGTCTCAGTTTTGAGATCCACTTAAATAAAAAAAGTATAATATAAAATTTTTTTAACATATTAAATTGAATTATATAGTAAATTATTTTTTATCTAATCAGCAAAGAAATGCGCCTTGCTGAACCACATCCCATCAACTTAAAATTGAAAAGGTGACATTTAAATTTTCATATTTTCTGCCACTCTTTCATTCTCTTCCTGTAGAGGCATAAAACAGCAACAAAAATGGCAGCTGCTTCTTTCATTTCTTCAACTTTCCTTCAAGCTAAACCTCTAATCACCCATCAGCATTTCTTTCATTTCAGAAATTATGGTCAAATCAGCAAAATCCCAGGTCACAGCTGCTAGGCTTCCTGTTGATGTATGTCTTCTTGGATTTACTGGTGTTTTGTGTGGTCATATATATAGTAAGTGGACAGATGTACAGTACATGAGTAATTATGTAAAATAGTACCGTACAATTTATATGTATTTCTTATATATTGTAACAGTAAGTTTTACAGGTAAATAAAAAAATCTAAGCTGTTTTACTACCGATGACATAGTCATATTGCTAAATCTCGTTAAATTTTTATGTTTTTTGATTTCTTTATTTTTTTATCTTGCTATTTACATGATTTCTCTAAAACTAGAACTGCACAAATGAGGAATTCTAGGGCAGCATCAAGAATTAGTTGCCCAAAAACAGGCAGGTACTAAATTCACTTCCATTTTTACTCATTCCATGAAAATTTTTCAAGGTCTAGCTAGGCTCTTTGTTAAATTCTTTGAAATTTAAATTAATTTTTCATAAATAGATTACAAAAGTTGCCCAAAATAAGTGATTAATTGCGTTTTGCTCTTTCTTTATTCAGCCGAAGGAATATATGGAGATAGGGAAATACAAAGATCATGGTCAGACTGATGGCCATGAGGAGAAAGGTCCCTTGCAATAGTTCTGCTTAGTTCGTTTGTTGCTTTTTGTGGTTCCTTTGAATTTGGAATATGCGTAAGTTCTTTATTCAGCATTCAAGCTCATTTTATGGCCTTTGGTCCCTTTTTATGTCTCCTTCCAGAATAGGATGTTAAGAATTAATGTCAAATAATTTATTCAAATATTGGATACACCCACCATCAATTTGTTGAAAAATTAAGCAAATATTAGGTATACCCATCTCTATCTAATTTGTTGAAAAATTAAGTTCATATTAGGTACACCTACCACATCAAATTTTCCACCAAATGTATGGTGAAGATTTGAATAAATGTATGATGTGGATTTAATTTTGAGTCTATAAATAGGCACACTTTCAAGGTTTAAATCATCTAAGAGTGAAAAAAAATAAGACTACAAGTCTTAAGTGTTTGTGAGAGTTGAGAGCTTTCTTTATAATATTTTTAATTTAGTGAATTTTTTGTTGTGTCTCCAATTTTTTGAGTGAATTTCTTCTTTGAGATATTTTATTTAGAGTTATTCATTCTAATTTTTTTCCTCAAAAATTGGTATAAGAGTCTAACTTAAGTGTTAATATTTACTTATTGTATGCTTTGTGGTTGCCACTAATAAGTCGATACTTCATATTAGAAAATAAGTTATATTTCAGAGCTATCTTGAGTAGAGCTATCTTGAGTTGTTAGAAGTTTGACACACTGAAAGTTTATTGATCAAGCTTGTTCGGTATAGTCGAAATCATATCGACACGATGGGTGACCTTCAAATAGTCGGAGGAATAAAAAAATTTAACAACAAAAACTACAACACATGGGCAACATGTATGAAGTCTTACCTAAAATGTCAAGACCTTTGGGAGGTTGTCGGTGGTAGTGAAGTTACACAACCGACGACAGAAGATGTCTTGCGAAAGTGGAAGATTAAAGCAGGCAAAACGATGTTTGCTTTAAAAACCACAATTGAAGAAGAAATGTTGGAGCACATTCGAGATACCAAAACACCAAAGGAAGCATGAGACACTTTTCTCAAAGAAGAATGATATAAGACTGTAACTTTTTGAGAACAATTTGCTATCAATGGTGCAATGTGATATGACGATTGTCCAATATTTTCACAAGGTGAAAGCGATATGCCGCGAAATTTTAGAGCTAGATCCGAAAGCTCCTATTGGAGAAACCAAGATAAAAAGAATAATTATCCATGGTTTGAGACTTGAATACAGTGGGTTTGTTGCCGCTGTACAGGGGTGACAGACACAACCATCACTTGTTGAGTTTGAAAATTTGCTTGCAAGTCAGAAAGTTATGACTAAGCAAATGGGAGGAGTCTCGTTGAAGGGTTAGAAGGAAACACTCTTTACCAGTAAAAGAAAAGATACTTTCAAGTAGTACGTTGGCAGTGGATCTAAAAAGAATAATGACAAAGGGAGGGTCTCGTCTAGGGGGAGCTTTAAAAAATCGCGGTAATAGTAGAAAGTTCGATGGAAAGTGTTACAACTGCGGGAAGATGGGTCACATGGCAAAAGATTGTTGGACTAAGAAAAAATCTATTGAAAGTAACACTGCTACTTCCAGTTCTAAGGAGAATAGCAAAGATGATTGGGAAGCCAAAATGTTATTCACTATGGAGGAAAAAGAATTAGCTCTCATGGTAACAACATCATAACATATTGACTACAAAAATGATTGGATCGTAGATTCCGATTGCTCAAATCATATGATGGGTGACAAACAAAAGTTGCAAAACTTGTCTGAGTATAAAGGAGGTTGTGTGGTATTGATAGCTGACAACTCAAAGTTACCGATAGCTCACATCGATAAGACGATAGTTATATCTCGATATAATTCTAACTAGGTACCACTTCAAGATGTTTACCATGTCCCGAAAATGAAGAAAAATTTGTTGTCTGTGGCTCAATTGACATCATCAGGCCACTATGTCTTGTTTGGTCCTCAAGATGTGAAGGTGTATCATGACCTAAAAATCTCAGAAACACCAACAATGGAAAGGCGACGATTGGAGTCTGTCTACATTATGTCAGCAGAATCTATATATATAGATAGGACAAGGAAAAATGAGACATTAGATCTATAACACATGCGGTTAGGTCATGTTAGATATTTCAAGTTAAGTGTGATGATGAAAAAGTCGATGCTTAAGGGGCTTCCTCAACTTGATGTGCTAATAGACACAGTTTGTGCGAGATGTCAATTTGGTAAAACACACCAACTGCCATACAAGGAATCGAAGTTTAGAGCAAAAGAATCATTAGAGTTAGTTCACTCTGATGTATTCGGACCAATTAAGCAACCGTCAATTTGTGGTATGCGATACATGGTGACATTCATTGATGATTTCTCAAGGCATGTGTGGATTTTCTTTATGAAAGAAAAATCTGACACATTCTCAAAATTTAAAGAGTTCAGAGAGTCAGCCGAAGGAGAAGTGGGAAAGAAAATCTGTTGCCTACACACAGACAACGGAGGAGAATATAGCTCAAGTGAGTTCTCTCAATACCTAAGGCAATGTGGAATACGTCATCAATACACTTGTGCCAACATACTGTAATAAAATGGTGTAGCTGAGAGAAAGAATCGACATCTTGCACAAGTTTGTCGAAGTATGCTACATGCAAATAATGTACCAGAAAGGTTTTGGGCTGAAGTAATGAGGACTGTAGCCTTTGTGATCAACAGACTTCCTCAACCAATGTTAGAATTTGTTTCTCCCTTTGAGAAACTGTGGAACATGAAACCTACAGTTAGCTACTTTCGAGTATTTGACTGTGTATGTTATGTATTTGTTTCTAATCATCTACAGAACAAATGTAACAAGAAAGTTGTTAAATGTATCTTTGTGGGATATGATAGCCAAAGAAATGGGTGGAAATGTTGCGATCCAACGAGTGAAAGATGCTACACTTTAGGAGATGTGGTGATCGATGAAGCCTCTTCTTGGTGGTCTTCAAAGAATGAGGTGTTGCTAGACCCCAGAGAATTTGGAGACAAACTACAACAAAAGATGGAGGAGCATATTGTTCAACTTCAACCAAGTTCAAATGAATCGAGAGACCAAAACAACGATGATGTCAAACAAACAGCGACTCAGAGTCCTTGGCAAAATAGTGTGTATCAACAACCAAATGATGATGGTGAGCCCAGTGAAACTGAAGAATCAACTCTGCAATCTCAACTCCGAAGGTCAATAAGAACAGGAAGTGTAACACCACACCTTATGCAGTTAAGTATAACCTATCCATGTATCAAGTAGTCACACATAACATATTAGAAAGGAAAAATACCTGTTAACATTGGTAGTAAATTTTTTTTATCTTGTAATACCATTCAATGACTTTCAAGTCAACATTAAGGTTTTCACCACAATATAATATATCATATCTATTAAAACTTAAACTTTACATCCGAAGGATTACGGGTTGCTTCCATTTATACATTCTTAGAACCTATTCCAAAATGACTATACATATTCAAATATGTAAATACAAAATACAGATGACATATTTCGTGCTTGTGAGAAATGCAAGAAGAGAGAGAGTGATGAGGCTCGGCCAGTGACCTGTGCTCTATGTCTTCTATACGCTACTCAAAATGAGCTATCACTTTTCTTTACCTGAAAAATGATGCAAATTTAATGAGTTACGACTTAGTGAGAATAACCATCAAATGAGCTCTAAAGTACAGAACAACTCATAGTAATAAATCACAAATCCAATACATACCATGTATTCCATTCCATTCATCAGTATCATATAAATATCAATAAAGTTAAAACATATAATCATTACTCTTTACGTATGTAAATGCTTTGCTTATTTCATTTTGTTGTGACCAAGTTAAACAGACATTTCCGCAGGTTTCCATGTGAACATTTGCCATGTGAACATTTGCATTTGCTAACTAGCTTGATCATTTGTTTCATTTGCATATTTGTTAGGCCATAGGCCTCTTCTTTTGCTTTACAATATCAATTAACTAGTCACACCGCCTTTTAAGTCCATATGCATATGCATTTGTAACTAAGCATTCATGAGCCATTGCATCTTTATCACATATATACCTCGTATGTCACGCATATACCATGCATATACTATACATATACCATGTATATATATCACATATGTCAAACATACACCTCAAATATACCACAAGTATACCACTTATGTGTATCACAAATGTCACAAATTATCCATCATCATATTATCAAGGACAAATCATGACAATCATATGAATCACATAGCAAGCAACATTCATTTGCACTAAAGCATTCAATTGATAATTATACTCATCTTTTTCCTTTGATTCCGACCCCTAACATATTGTCTATCTGCTCCTTGTGGGTCTCCAATATGTTGTGAGTCTGAAATGAAAATATAATCAATTAACTCATGATTAGGGAGACTTAATGTGGCTTAAACAAATTAATATGCATTGTTCATATCAATAGCTAAGATTTTTCCTATGAGGCAGTGTGACCTTATGAGACTGTTTAGCCTATAACTTTTTCTATACTTGACCAATTAATCTGATTATTTTTCTAATTAAAATTAACATTATGTAACATATTAAAATTTCATACCAATTGGATCATTGTACAATTTTTGGTGGAATTTCTAAATGTGTTTTGTTTTCTGCCCTTAGGCAGTTTCAGGGTACCAACTTTGATTCATTATAACTTATAATATATAAGTCATATTTTAATGAAACTTTACAAACACTTGTATGGGTTCAAATGGAACATTTTTTTATATTTACAACTTTTATCAATTATGTCTCTATAGTCCTCAAATTATAAGAAACATTTGACTGGTCCAGAATAGAATTGGCTTCCGGACCAGTATGACTTCTAAAGACCATAACTTAGCCCATACATAACATATTAAGCTGAAATTAGTACAAAAATTTAGATAAGACATATACCTATAACTTTTATATTTTGATAATTTATAGAATCTAGCTCTAAGGATCTCAAATAGCCAAACAAGTTTCTAGATCTGCCCAGGGCACTCAGTGGGCAGTTCAAACCATGGAACAGTCATGGTTCCATTCACCTTAACTCAAAATTTACAAGACATATGAATCTGAAATTTGGTATACAGATACATAATACATATATCTACAACTTTTTATGTTTTTAGATACTTCAAATAATGACTTTAACATATTCAAAACCAAATAACACAGTAGCTATCTTGGCTAGGGTTCACACCTTAACCAGTTTCAGTAGAGAGAAGATATCTCTTCCTATACAAAAAAATCTTGCAAAAAGGTTTACATATCAATAAATCTAAGATATAAAGGAACAACTTTTGTGTTTTAAACTTTTCCAAAATCAATTTTTATTGATATCAAAATCGGGATGCAGGTCAGTGCCTATTAATGAACCTTAGCAACTCAAATCAACCTTATAGCAATAATAATTGATTACTTACCAAGAAAAAACTTGAAAGGGATCAATTTGACTCAAAAAATAAGCGAAACAAGGAAGAATTGAGTTCTGGAATGGAGGAAGATGAAGAAGAAAACGGGATGGAGTGAGGAGGCAGAAATGGGGGAGAAAGATAAAGCTAACTTTTTTGTTTTTGTCTTTTTATCTTTTTCTCTTCATCTCTTCTCTTTTCTCTTTTATTTTCTCTTCTCCTTTATTTTATTTTTCTTTTATTTCATTTTCATTTTATTTTGTCTATATTATTATTATTATTATTATTATTATTATTATTATTATTAATTCCACTAATTCACACAATAATACAACTTAATCATGTGGTCTGATTTAACTAAATTAACAATGTAAATGTTTACCAATCTTAATCTAGTCATTTTTCTTACTTTAATTTAGTCACCTTATTCAATTTATTTCTAATGCTTTGTTATCCTCCATTAGGTTATAAGTATACACGTGTACAATTGCCAAATACTAGGATACATAGCTAGTGTGTGTCATGAACTTGTTTCTAAGAAAATATGTATGAAATGCACGTGTTCAATTGGATTATATGGAAGATGCATATGTTCAAATGAAATGCATATGGGGAAGGTCGAAGATGTTACAAGAAGGCCAAATCTCAAATATGCCAATGCAGCCATAGTCGCAGAAGACACTATAATAGAACCTGAGACATTCAAAAAAACATCATAGAGTTCTGAGTGGATGACATCTATGAAAAAAGAGATCGATGTACTTGAGCAAAATCAAACTTGGGATCTGGTGTCAAAGTCAAGAGATGTGAAACTCATATCTTGTAAGTGGATTTACAAGATAAAACATAGTCTAGATGGGTCAATCGAGAGGTACAAGGCACGATTAGTAGCTCGTGGTTTCTCTAAACAGTATGGACTAGATTATGATGGAACATTTAGTCAAATGACAAAACTTGCAATAGTATAGGTTCTACTTGCACTTGTAGCCAACAAAGATTTGAATTTGTGATAAATGGATGTGAAAAATGCTTTTCTTCATGAAGAGTTGGATTGAGAAATCTACATGATTCAACCAATGGGTTTTCAGAGCCAATATCATCCTGAATATGTGTGTAAGCTTCGGAAAGCACTTTATGGATTGAAACAAGCACCCAGACCATGGTATGGTAAGATTCATGAATTTTTAACACAAAGTGGTTATTCAGTAACACCTACAGATTCCAGCTTGTTTGTCAAAGCTAATGAAGGAAAGCTAGCTATTGTGCTAGTGTATGTGGATGACTTAATCATAACCGGTGATGATGAGCCAGGAATTCTTCAGACGAAAAAGAATTTATCAGTTCGTTTCCAGATGAAAGAACTTAGACAACTCAAACACTTCTTTGGTTTATAAGTTGACCACACACAAAAAAGAATATTTATTTATCAACAAAAATATTCTAAAGATTTGTTGAAGAGGTTTGGAAATGGTCGAATGCAAGCCAATTTCGACACTAATGGAACAAAATGCTAAAATGTGTGCACATGAAGGAAAATATTTAGAAGATGAGACGATGTATCGACAATTGGTAGGCAGTCTAATTTACTTAACCTTGAATCGCCCTGACATTTTTTATGCAGTTAGTGTGATGAGTTGGTACATGCAAAATCCAAAGAAGCCTCATTTAGAAGCAGTTCGACGAATACCAAGATATGTGAAGAGTACAATTGACTATGGTCTTTTGTACAATAAAGGTGAAGACTACAAGTTAATTGGTTATTGTGTTGCTGACTATGTAGGAGATCATGACATAAGGAGATCAACAACTGGGTACGTGTTTAAGCTTGGTTCTGGAATAATTTCTTGGTGTAGCAAGAGACAGCCAATGATATCATTATCAACCACTGAAGCTAAGTATCGAGTAGTGGCAATGATAGCTCAATAGAGTGTATGGTTGATACAACTAATGAATAATCTACATCAACAAGTAAATTATACAGTTCCATTGTACTGTGACAATCAATTAGTAATTCGTTTGACAGAGAATCCAGTTTTTCATGCAAAAACTAAGCATGTTGAAGTGCACTATCATTTTATTAGAGAAAAAGTTCTGCAAAAGAAATTGAGATGAGACAGATCAAGACCAATGATCAAATTGAAGACTTGCTCACAAAAGGTCTTGGTACAGGCAAACTCAAAATATTTCGTCGACAACTCCATATAGTACAAAGAATGAGAGTTGACATTAAGGGGAGTGTTAAGAATCAATGTCCATATAGTACAAAGAATGAGAGTTGACATTAAGGGGAGTGTTAAGAATCAATGTCAAATATTAGGTACACCTACCATCAATTTGTTGAAAAATGAAATTTATTGTGTTAAAAAATTAAACAAATATTAGGTACACCCATCACCACCTAATTTGTTGAAAAATTAAATTCATATTAGGTACACCTACCACACCAAATTTTTCACCAAATATATGGTGAAAATTTGAACAAATGTATAGTGTGAATTTAACTTTGAGCCTATAAATAAACACACTTCTAAGGTTTAAATCATCCAAGAGTGAAGAAGAAAAATAAGACTACAGGTCTTGAGTATTTGTGAGAGTTGAGAGCTTTCTTTATAATATTTCTAGTTTAGTGAAGTTTTTGTTGCGTCTTCAATTTATTGAGTGAATTTCTTCTTTAACATATTTAATTTAGAGTTATTCATTCTAAATTTTTTTGTCTAACATAGGAAAGGTGGAATTGTCTCACTGGTTTAATTAAGAAAACTTCCTGCTTTGCTAAGTGAATTTTTCTTCTTTTCTTCTTTTTTTTTCCTCCTCTTTTAATTCTTCTTCTTTTTGAAAGACAAACTAACGGCAGAAACTATAAAAATTATTTATAAAAAAAGGTAAAGATCAGCTTTTTAAAACTAAGTTATTCCTCTAACTGGTGGGCTATTCAGCCTTTTCTTTTCTTTTTTTCCCCCAGGTTAATTGATTTGTAAATTTGCTTAAATGAGCTAAATTAATTTTCTGTTCAATTATCAGTACTCCATGTTTGGCTCTATACTAACAATTGGTGCAATGCTTGGTGCTGTTACAAGTGGCCCAATCGCAGATTACATTGGTCGAAAAAGGGTACGTTTTATTTCCAATTTCAAGCCACAAATTTTATAGTCTCCAATTTATTTAATATGGTGTGGTTATTAAGCAGGCAATGAGATTGTCAGCAGCATTTTGCATTGCAAGATGGCTAGCTGTTTTTTTTCCTTCTTCTCTAGAGTATGTGTAGGTTCTGCTATTCGATTCTTGCAATTTCTTTGTAAACATTTTGCATCTTTCATAATCTTTTGACCCTCAAGTTACCTAATTACAAATTTGTATCTTGGTACTGGCATTGATTCAGAGTTATTTGTCACTTGATGTGGGGAGGTTTTTAACTGGCTATGGCATTGGAGTTTTCTTGTTTGTTGCAATTACGCGACAACCGTAAGTTAGTTTTTTTTTTCAGAATTACTCTTATATTATAATTTTAATGACAATAACTTAAAAAACAGGTTCCAGCATTCATAGCAGAAATATCCTCAAAGAATCTTCGTGGAGAGCTTACTACATTGAATCAAGTAGGAAACCATAAAGCTGTTATAATGCACAAAAATTTCCACATTGATTGAAGTAAAATCAATGACTTTTTTCTATCCTTCTTTGGCGTTCCTGTCTGTTTTGCAGCTAATGATTGTTATTGGGGGATCTGCTTCTTTTGTGGTCGGAAGTGTGTCATTTCATGGAGAGCACTAGCTCTAACAGATAGAAATCTGTATTTGTCTTGACCTATCTTAAAAAATCAAATCAAATACAACTAGTACCTTTTGGCAGTTGATATTTTCTGTTTGTTTGCCAGGTTAATATTCAAACCCTTAGCACTGTTCCTCAATCTAGATTTCTTGATTTACTTCAAAGGCAATAAATTCATTTTGTCATTGGAAGTAGATTGGTTACCCTTTTGAGAAATTTGATGATGAAATTATAGATTTATATCTGCTGTGGAGCTTTCCTGTTTTCTGATATCTTGCAAACTTGGCCTGAATTTTCAGGTCGGAGTGGCAGTAATGGTATTGCAGCAATTTGTGGGAATTAAATGGCATTCAGTTTTATGTTAGTGAAGCTTTTGTATTAGTTTGTAGACCAATTGCTCTGCTTTTTTAGTTCTCATCTTTCAGTTCTTCATCTCACCTGTTGATTCTTGGTCCAATTACCAAACATGCAGGACTTTCTTCGGGTACAATTGGAACCAAAGCTTATGCTTGTGTTCAGGTTCTTCACACTGGCAACTAACAAAAAACAGTTCACAAGTTAACTTTTTTTTTTTCCAGTTGAATGCTGATGCATCTAAAACTGATTCAGCTAGGACATTTCCAGGTAGGTTCCTGATTGGAGTTTCTTTCTTTCTGAAGGCAAGTCACCTGAATTATTAATTTCTTGATATTGCATAATTTTTCGCGTTTCATCTTCAATCAATGCATTAATTTGTGCCTATGATGTTTTAATATGCCAGGCACACAATTTGTTGCTCGGAATGGTACCCATAATGGCTGTTTCAGGAGTGCTGGTAAATTCATCTTCAAATTAATGCTACTATGATTTCATTAAATCACTCTCTGCGACACAGCATAAGGATTCAGTTTGTGATCTTTTCCATTGTTCATGAAATCAGATATGCATATCAGGATTCTCGATGGAAATGGGAGCATTTTCGTGGTTAATAATGTCTGGGGTAACTATAATATACTTATCATCTGTCCATTAATTGCAGAAAGTACAAGAATCAAGATTCAAAATGTTTGTGCCATCTAAAAGCTTATTTTCATTGTGTGGCAGATCTTCCCTATAAATATAAAAGGGGTTGCTGGGAGCTTGGTGACGCTGGTGAATTGGATAGGTGCATGGCTAGCCTCATTCACTAACTTTCTAATATGTCCAATTCATTCATTGGCAATTTTTGACTGTTTCACGTACATTATTTCTTTATTCAGTATTCTCATTGATGAGTATTCTATTTGTGGCGAAGTTTGTGCCAGAAAACAAAGGAAAAAACCTGGAAGATATTCAGGAATATATGAATTCGTAAAGACGGGAAACAGTGTAATCGGTTGAATAGAGAATTATGGGAGAGCTGTGAAATTTTGGGTGATGGTGAAAGATTCAGTTTTGACACTGCATGATGCCACTGTTTGTTCTTTGTAACAAATATATGGCAAGAAGATTCAATTGTATGGTGACAACTGATTTATGTTATTTGTCGTATACAACTCTGCTAATGAACATCAAGAGTATAGCTTGATTTAAACATACAAGTGAAATTAAATTTCACGAATTTTGACAAAATTGGATTGTGTTAAAAATTAGTTATACTCTTGAGTGTGGAAAGCAAACAACCATCTGCTAGTTTTCTAACATTGAACCAAACGCATCCCTCGAAAGACCAAAGAGGTAGTATGTGAACATCAAATTGAAGCCACAGATAAAAAGGATAATCTATAAAATTTCAATCTGCAGGGCATATTAGGCCCACAAAGGAACTTGTCCTTGTAGTTGTTCCGATTAACTTCATCCCATTTGCCACCTTGATTCTCACTACACCTGGAAATGGCGGGCTCGGGCAGGGTCATCCCGAGTGTAAATATGTATTTTGTTCGATTATATAAAAATCGAGTTCGATCTCGAATTGGACAGGCAATCCAGATTTTAGAAAAGATTAATTAAATATAAAAAATAATAATAAATATATTATTAAATTTTCAAAAACAAATGATTTTTTTTTAATTCCTCATTTGCCGTTAGTTGATTGTGTTTGGATCCTCCCTAAAAAAACAAATTAATGCAAAAATAAAAAACAGTGTTATAACTTAGAAATCTACACTCAAAATTTTTTTTTTCTAAAGTTATAAATCTATTTTGTCCTCACTTTTACAATACTGGTTATTCTAAATCAGCATAAACGGCACGATCAATTCTAGACTTGAGAAGATCACAAACTTGTCCTGTTTTCAGCAATTTGCCTCTATAAATAATCTTTTTCAGACCATCATGTTCTTCACATCTAACAATATCATCACAAAAGTAAAGAAAAATGAGGAAGCAAATATGGTCAAGCATCCTTGTGATATGCTATTTGTTTCTTGTAATTAGCCATGGAGAATCACAGAGCTGCAAGCCTAGTGGCAAAATACGAGGCAAAAAACCTCCACCAGGCAAATGCAACCAAGAACATCACTCAGATTGTTGTGTAGACGGCAAGCTTTACACAACCTACAAGTGTTCCCCGCCGGTGACCTCCCACACCAAAGCATCTCTAACAATAAACAGTTTTGCAGCAGGGGGTGACGGTGGTGGTCCATCGGAATGTGATAACCAATACCATTCGGATGACGAGCCAGTAGTAGCACTTTCCACTGGGTGGTTCAAAGACAGGAGCAGATGTCTGAAGTATATTAATATCCATGGAAATGGGAAGAGTGTGAAAGCAAAAGTAGTGGATGAATGTGATTCGACAATGGGGTGTGATGATGAACATGATTATCAGCCACCTTGTCCGAACAACATCGTTGATGCCTCTAAAGCTGTGTGGAATGCTTTAGGAATTTCTGATCCTGATAATGTCGGAGAATTGGATATTTATTGGTCTGATGCTTGACATCTTTACATTTATGTGTGATTTTTATACGTTCATGTAATTCAGTGTTTGCTGTTATACGGTTCATACACATGCAGCGTACGATATATTAAAATTATTAGTGTGTTAAAAACTTTTTATAGATGTAATCCAATTGGTTTTTCCTTTATTTATTTATACATTTGATTGGGGAAGAAGAGAAGAAAAGACAGAGAAGAGATAAGAAAATAACGAATTATGGGTACTTTGTGATTGCCATCCATAATCCACCAAATTTATAAATAATTATGGAACATGACGACTGCAAACCCAAATCCAAGTTTCTTTCGCATTTCACCTATACTTGTACTCCAAAAGCATCTGATGTGCTATGTTGCTTTGTTATTTGGTCTTGATTTCTTAGTACCTTTGATGGGGTTTTCTACGGATAGCAATTGAAGGTTTAACACAGCACCAAAACAACATCTGTTCTGTTACAAATTAGATTCCTCCAAAAAAAAAATGTTTGTTAGGACAAACTAAACATCACTGTAGGTTCCAAAGCTTTAATAACTAAAGAAACACGAAAAGGGGGAAAAATATGTGCTGGAAGAATGAAATTTGAGCATTCTGGCTTGAAAAAGCATTGTCTAAATGTCTATGATATTGTAATCAATAACCCATCCCTTAAAAAAACAAGGTATCAAAACACCGAGTAAAACACTCCATTTGCCACGCTGATATAACAAAATTAGAGATGTGGAAAGGACATCGTGATTGAGTAATGAGACTCTTTCGAATCTTAGCTATAGAATACTTTTAAAATTTGATAAGAACCCCTTTATCTTTTATTGGGTATGCCTCGTGCCGATACATATTATTGGATGGTTGGAAAAAAAAAACTTTTTAAGCTATTATTTTAAACTTAGGGGGAAGTTATTAGTTTCTGCATTTGGTAGCTGTGGATAATTCTTCTAATATTTTGTTTAACCTCAAAGCTTAAGAAATTACCGAATTGATAAAGCATAATGAAATTAACGAACTACGGAATCAGCTGGAGAAAGCCATTTGAGATATTCGAGATTTTCTTGCTTTCTTTTTATTTTTTTTCTTATGATGTCCAAAGTCCGACTAAGAGCAAAATGGGGTTAAACTCATGTTCAGTTCAGACAAAATTCAACGAATTTATTGAATTACTACCATAAACTCCCTCTGACTTGTTTTAGTACGTTTATTTATTATACTCCTTTGATTCTATTTTATTAGTCATTTAAGATTGTTTCACATATATTAAGAAACTATTAAGACTTTATTTGGTAAAACTAACTAATAATCTAGCTGATTGAATTAAAACTATTTAGTAAAATTAGCTAAAAAATGTAAAATAATATAAAAGGACATGTTATATTAATAAAAAATAAAATATATTTAAATACATAATACAAACAAATTATATATAATAAACAATATCAACTCAAAATAATAAAAGAATTGCATATTCAATGTCAAAAGTTAAAAATCTAAATTTGGGATTAAATGATATAATATGTCATTTGACACAAAAATAAAAGTATAAAGGAAAAAAAATCATAATCTACTAGTTTTTTTTTTGAATGCTAGTTCTACTAGTTTTTTTTGATATTATAATCTAATTTTTTTTTCATATAATATACTTTATCAAACACAGCTTATTGCTCAAATTAGATTATTTTTATTGTCAAAGTAGATTACAATTTAGTTTGTTTTATCAAACAATGCTTAAAAAACGCGATTATAAAGTAAAAAAACTCTATTAACCCTTTATTAAAAATACTTAAACAATTCATTAATTATCTTTTAAAGAATAAAAATAAGTAAATCTATAATGATAAAATTGTATAACATATTGTAAAAGTATAATTAATACTTTATTGGTAATATAAAATGACAGTTAAATAAAATTTTAGTTTTTTTTTAAAAGTTGTAAAGAAACTATGAAACTATAATATATTAATTAAAAAAATTAAAATTGAAGTAAAGTCTTTCAGGAACTCTCCTCAATGTCCTCATTAACAGAATTTGTATGTGTATTTATAAAATAAGAATTTTAAACTCATATTTATACTACGTGTTCTTCCATCTTCCAACTATATGCACACACCCCCAACTGCCACATTCCCACGATTTAGGCCATAAAAACTATTTCAATCAGTATGATATCACACCAATTTCTACGACTCACCGCTCCCCACTCAGCAAAGGTCAGCGTCGATTTGTCATCTTTTTTCCCCTTCTGTTTTCATTTTGATTGTATGCCAAGAAAATGAAGAACATAGGAAGGAGGACAAGGTTGATTTTTTTTTTCGTTCTATGATGATGTTTATTTGTCAGTTTAATTTCTTGAATGTTTTCCTTTTGATATTTTCGATTTTCAATTTCTTTTGTTGAGATAGTATTGTGCACTTATTCCAACTGACTTTATAGTTTCTTTTAGGGTTTTGTCTATGACTAGTGGGAGCTATTATGCGTTCTTTCTGTTGAATCATTTCAGCCTTGTGCCTATAAAAAAAGCATAAACAACCCTTATTTCAGCACAATAAGATTTGAGCAAGTGAGAGCAAATTTGAGAGAAAAAAATAGAGAGGTAAAAAAATATTTGTTATTTATTATTTTCCTAATTTTTATATGAGAGAGTATTTGTTATCTTTTTAATTATTAGAGAGAATGTGTAATCTCCTATTTATTTTATAGTGAATTCTTCTATCCTTATCCATAATTTTTATCTTGATTTATTTGGAGTTTTCCACATAAAATATGTGTTTCATTTTATATTTAATTTTTCTCAAATTATTGTGACATTGTTGTATTCGGTTCTTATTTTCTCAACAAGTAGTATCGGAGTTTGACTTTGATATTAATATATACTTATTGTATAATCTGTGATTGTGACTAATAAGCGGATCTCCACATCATAAAATAAGTTAGATCATTATTTACCCTTAAAAGTTATTATCAAAGTAATCACAATAAAATTTGAGATTGAGAAATTCAATTAGAGTAATTTCTCATTATGAAAATTAAAGATGAAAGTTATCATGAGAAAAAAATAATGGTCTGACGGCTATCAGTGAAAGGCAAATGAAATCCAAAGATGATATTAAGTGGAACAAGATGAATAAAAATGTTATTGCAAATCTTCATCTTACATTAGCAAATAGAGTATTGTCAAGCATAGAGGAGAAAAAAACCACAAAAGATATTTGAGACAATCTCACAAACTATACAAGGCTAAATCATTTCACAATAAATTTTTTCTTAAGAGGAAATTGTGGACTTTACGGATGTCAGAATCTGCTTTAGTGATAAAACATATCAATGTTTTGAATATTCTATTTTCTCAACTCACATAACTGGGTTATACCTAATTCGTATTATCAACTCATTATCAATCTAACAAACAATGTCCTCATAGATTATCTGAACTTTGATGATGTTGCAGCAGCTATTATTGAATAAGAAAACCGGCACAAGAACAAAAATGATAGATTGGCAAGTTTGCAACAAGCGGAGGCTCTAACGGTGATGAGAGGGGGATCGACAAAATGTGGCTCAAGTGGGAGCCAAGATCAAGGTATATTAAAGTCGAGAAGTAAGAAAAACCTGAAATGCTAATATTGTGGCAAAAAAGGTCTTTTTGAAGAAGGGTTGTTAGAGTTTAAACAAGAAAAACTCTAATCTTCAAGGAAATATTACAAGCACATCCAATGAGGGTGATGCTTTGTGTTGTGAAGTGGCGACAACTAGCGAAGACAGAAAAACATTTGCTAATGTGTAGTTTATTGACTCAGGAGCGACATTTTACATGATCTCTCGAAGAGAATGGTTTCATCAATATGAACCTATCTCTGAGGGATATGCGTATACTTGCAATGATTATGCCTTAAAGATTGTCGATATTGGAACCATCAAGTTGAAATTCTATGATGATACAGTACGCATTATTCAACAAGTGCGATATGTGAAGGGCCTGAAAAAGAACTTATTGTTGTTAGGTCAACTAAATGACCTTGATTGTAGAATTGAAGTTGAAAAAGGAATCATGAAGGTGATTCGAGAAGCGTTTGTATTAATGAAAGGAGAAAAAGACACTGCTAATTTATACATATTGAAAGGAGATACTTTACTAAAAGGAGAAACATTAGTTGCTTCAAGTAGTTCAAGTGAAAGATTTGCAACAGTGTGGCATTAAAAACTTAAGCATATGTCTGAGCAAGGAATAAAAATTTTTGCTGAGTCAAATCTACTTCCAAATTTTACTAAAGTGTTCTTACCTTTTTGTGAGCATTGTGTAACAAGTAAGCAACATAGATTGAAATTTATAAATAACACATATTGAAGTTTATAAGCATCAAATTCTATAAGTAAAAAAAATTTAGAATTGTTTCACTCTGATGTATGACAAGCACCGGTTACGTTTCTGGTATGAGTAAAATATTTTGTATCATTCATAAATGATTATTCCAAAAGATGTTAGATATATCCTATTAAGAAGAAGACAAATGTGTTTCCAGTCATTAAAGTATTCAAAACATGGGTAGAGCTTGATTCTAGAAATAAGATCAAATGTCTAAAAACAAATAATGGAGGAGAATACACCAGTCATGAGTTTGCTGAATTTTGCAATTAAGAAAACATCAAAAGAGAGTTCACTACATCATACTCTCCTCAAAAAAATGGAGTGATAAAGTAGATGGACAAAATCTTGTTAGATAGAACAAAAGTAATGTTAGGAGCTGCAGACTTAGAAAAATTCTTCTGGGCAGAAGTAGTAAATACTGCCTCTTATGTGATAAATCAGCCTTTATCAACAATAATATGGTTAAAGATACTAATGGAGATGTGGACTGGAAAAAAAGCTGATTATTCAAACATTTATTTGGAATTCATGTGTACATGATGTACAACACCCAACAAACTACAAAGTTGAATCTAAAATATAGAAAATATCTATTTTGGGGGTATGTTGATGGAGTAAAGGAGTATCACCTGTAGGATCCCATTACCCACAAGATTGTAATCAACAGTGATATTATCTTTTTAGAAAATAAACCACAAAAAGAAGAAATGGATGATAGCACGGTGAAAGAAAATACAAAGACTAAGTTGAGCAAAATAATTTTCCTGAAGCAATACCAAAGAATGAGGAATAAAAACTAGTTGTTTCTGAGATATCAAAATTTCGACAGTTAGATCGTTCCATAAAACAACCAGGTTAGCACTCTAAGTATGTTATGGAGAGTAATGTTTAATATTGCCTTCTAACAGATGATGAAGAGCCATCAACTCTCCAAGAAACACTGAATAATTCAAATGCATCTCAGTTGATGACAACAAATATAGGAGAAAACGGAAGCCCTTCATTAGAATAAAACTTGAAAACTTGTTATGTTACATAAGGAAAAAAACATATTAGAAACAAATGAGTGTATAAGATCAAGCGTAATGACGAAAATAAAATGGAGGATATCGTACAAGATTGGCGGTAAAAGGATATGCTCAGAAAAAATGCTTTGACTTCAATGAGATATTTTTCGCAGTGGTATAATTAACAACAATTTTAGTAGTCCTGACTATGTATGCTACATTTGACTTATTTATGAAACAGTTAAATGTGAAAACTGTTTTTTCTCATAGAGATCTTGAAAAAGAAATTTACATGCTCCAACAGATAGATTTGAAAAAAAAAAAGAACTTGATTTGTAAGTTGAACAAATATTTGTACGGTCTCAAACAGGTGCCAAAGTGTTAGTACAAGAGATTTGATTCTTTTATCATGAACCTTGGATACAACATACTGAATGCAAACCCTTATGCATATTTCAAGGGGTTTAGTGAAAATAATTTTATCATTCTGCTTCTGTATGTATATGATATGTTAGTAGTAAGCCCCTACAAAGATCGTATTGTAGAATTGAAGTGATAGCTGACTAGAAAATTTGAAATAAAGGACATGAGACTAGAAAACAAGATTTTAGGGGTGCAAATTCATTGAGACAAAAATAATAGAAAGATTTGACTTTCTCAAAAGAATTAGTTGAAGAAGATCTTGTGATACTTCAATATGCAAGATTGTAAGCCAATGTCTATCACACTTTCTATTAATTTTATGTTATCCTCCAGTATGGGTCTTAGCATAAAAGCATAGAGGATGAAGATGTCTCGAGTACTGTATGTGTCAACAGTCACTAGTACAAAAATACCTTTAAGCGAAGATTATATGTGTCTGTTGTAAAAATATCAGACACATAAAATAGAAGCGGTGAAATTTTTGTAAATATATGATAAAATGACAAAGCATATGTGTCTGTTAATATAAACGACATACATATAAAATTCAACTTGTATTTTAGGCATCTGTCTTAATAAAAAAAAATAGACACATATGATGTACTTTTAGTGTCCGTCTCAACAAACAACAGACATCTATTGTTTATTAATAAACAATATTTTTTTTGAATTAATTATTGAAAAATATTTTTATTGGTATATATGTCTATTAATATAAATGACAGACATGTAAAATTCAACTTGTACTTTAGGTTTCTATATTAATAAAAAACAGACACATATACCTTTTATTTTAGGTGTCTGTCTTTAAAAAGGATAGAAGCGTAATATCTATGTACTTATATGCGTCTTGCTTTAATAAAAGCAGACGCATATTAGTGTACAATAGGTGTCTGTCACGAGTAAAGACATACACCTATAGTTTATTTTTTAAAACAAAAAAATGCGGTTTTTTTTTGTGTCTTTTATTTAAAACCCAATTGTATATATCTATTTCTTTTACTTTAGAGCTTGAAACCTAGTTGTATGCGCCAACCATCTCCATCTTCAGCTCTCAACATAAAGTTGGCTTGTAATATGTTCAGCACATCGATTTTGGACCTGTCTTAGTGGCGACGATAATGACAAGAGCTACATTGTTTGTTGGTGGCCAAAGATACGCATGGAAAATATATTCTTTTTTTTTTCTCTCTTTAGATTTTTTCTACATTTTTTGGCTACCATGTTCAAATTTGAGTCTCCATTTTTCAGCTAACATGTTCAAATTTGAGCCTTCATGTCGTAGCCACGACGATGACAAGAAAATATTTTTTTGTTGATTTATAAAATAAAAGTGGGTTTCATGCATTAGCAGGTTGTCTAAGGCATTTGGTAAGGAGAAAACAAATTGGTTCTGCACATGTTAAAGCTAATTTTTACCATCAATTAGCCAAAGAGTTGTATGTTCTCCACCTTATTACTATTAGTACTTGATCTTCTACCTTTTTTATGCAAAGAAGTTTATTTATCTTTTTTATTTTTTGTGTATTTTATTTTTGTTAATTTTATATTGTAGTTTTTTTTCACTTAGTAGTTGTTTTTTTGTTATACAATTAGTTTTTTTATGGGTTTAAATAATTTTTACGATTTGTTGTATATTTGTCAATTTATAATATTTTAAAAAAAATTAACTATAGGTGTCTGCTATTTTGTAATAACAGACACCTATAGTGAATTTTTTTTAAAAAAATGACTATAAGTGTCTGCTGTTTTATAACAACAGACGCCTATAATGAATTTTTTTTAAAAAAAATTGACTTTAGATTTCTGTTGTTTTGTAACAACAGATGCCTATAGTCATTTTTTAAAAACATATTTTATGCGTCTGTCATTATATTTTAACAGACGTATAAAATAATTATATGCATCTGTCATTTTAACAGACGCCTAAAATCCAACTCATATACGTCTCATTCATAGGCGTCTGTCATTTAACAGACACATAAAATTCAAAATAACAGACACGTATAAGTCATTTTTGTACTAATGAGTAGAAAATTTAATGTTCGATATGATTTGTACAAGACCAAACAATGTACAAGTAGTGGGAGTGATTAGTTGATACATGACAAATTATAATAAAGATCATTAGAATGAAGTAAAAAGGGTCATGAGATAATTAAGGGGACCATAAATGTTGCATTATGTTATGGGGATCAAACTTTATTATCAGGGGATATGTTGGTTCAAATTATATAAATGATTTTGATAAAAGAAAATCCATCATCGAATAGATGTTTTTACTTGCTAGTGGAGCTGTTAACTAGTTTCAAAGTTGCAGTCAGTTGTGGTTACGTCAACGAAAGAAACAGAATATGTAATAGCTATACAAGCTAGTAAAGAAACAATTTAGTTGAAAATGACATTGGAGGAACTTGGACACAAATAATAAAAAATTTCTCTATTTTATAATAGTCAGAGTGTTTTGCATCTTGCAAAAAATCAAACTTTTCATTCAAGGACAAAACACATTCAAATACAGTACCACTTTGTTTGTAAGAAAGTTGAGGAAGGAACAGTAGATATGCAGAAAACTCATACAGGAGAGATCCTCAGATCTCATAACTAAAGTAGCCAGTGCCGATAAGTTTAATTGGTGTTGATTCTCTAGTGACCTAGCAGAAACGTAAGTGGAATGACAATGAAGAAAGAATGGTGTGAAAATATGATTGAATTAATCAAATCTTCAATTGAGAGATTTATTATAAATCAATAATTTCAACCACCGAAATTGGTGGCCGAAATCTTTGAAAATTAAATTTTTTTTTGTTGAAAAGTTTGCATCCTTGTGCCTATAAAAAGGCATAAACAAGTCTCATTTCAGCACAACAAAATTTAAGCAAGTGAGAACAAATATGAGAGAAAGAAAAAATAAAGAGATAAAAAAATATTTGTTATTTGTTATTCTCTTAATTTTTATGAAAAAGAGTATTTGTTATCTCTTTAATTATTAGAAAGAATGTGTAATCTTCTATTTTTTTCATAGCGAAATCTTCTATTATTATCTTAACGTAAAATTTATATGTTCCATTTTATCTTTAATTTTTCTCAATTTATTGGTTGCTATCATGCTCTATCCGGTTTTTATTTTCTCAAACATTATTTTTTGTTGTTCTGGTCAACCTTTCAAAAGTTCCACGTGCATCAGCTTAATATTGTAGCTCAAGAAGCATGAGAGAAATGGCGATTCAACCATGTGAGTTGTGACTCCCTGCTTTACATCGGCAATTCAGCAACACCATACTTATCTTCACATGGTTGTAATCTTGTTATTTATTCAATTATTTATTTTTCCGGGAAAATCTTTGGTTCCTAATAATATTTTTTCTGTTGAATTTCTGATTTTATGTTATATTGAAATGCTGAATATTAATTATAGTCCATAGTGAGTTTAAAATCGAACTCAATAAAAAGAAAAAAAATCAATTCTCAAGTCAACTAAAATAACGTTTTTAATCGATTTATCAAATTTAAACCCAATATATGACAAAATTTGTTTTTGAATATAATAGAAAGTTAGAAACTCAATAAAAAAAATATTATTCTTCAAGGACCCAAAGGTGAAAGATGTATTTTGCCTTTTCGATTTTAGTTATTGAAATATTAGCCAAATTATGAATTCATCACTTTGTTACATTAAAATTGTGAGTTAAACACTCCATAAGATGGAATATATGTATATATATATCTATAACTATTTATATTTTTATAAGTATGAAGTTAAATTATAAAAATTGACTCAATCTATAAATGAAAGTATCTAGAAAATATAATTAAACAAGTAAAATTCTGTTTGCCATTTGATTAATTAGATTTTGATCCTCCTAAAAAGAAAAGAAAAAGAAAATGGCAACAAAACTACAAAACTATGGATATAACATACAAACAATCAACATAGTACGCAAGTTATGAATAACTTGTTAAGAATCGATGTCAAATAATTTGTTCAAATATTAGGTACATATACCACCAATTTATTGAAAAATGAAGTTTATTGTGTTGAAAAATTAAGCAAATATTAGGTACACCCATATCCACCTAATTTGTTGAAAAATTAAGTCCATATTAGATACACCTACCATACCAAATTTTCTACCAAATGTATGGTGAAGATTTGAACAAATATATTATGTGGATTTAACTTTGAACCTATAAATAGACACACTTCTAAGATTTAAATCATCCTAGAGTGAAGAAGAAAAATAAGACTATAAGTCTTGAGTGTTTGTGAGAGTTGAGAGCTTTTTTTGTAATATTTCTAGTTTAGTGAAGTTTTTGTTATATCTCTAATTTTTGAGTGAATTTCTTCTTTGAGATATTTAATTTAGAGTTGTTCATTCTAAATTTTTTTCTTAACAATTGGTATCAGAGCCTAACTTGAGTGTTAATATTTACTTATCGTATGCTCTGTGGTTGCCACTAATAAGTGGATTCTCCACATCAGAAAATAAGTTAAATTATTATTCACTCTTGAAGATTGTATCAAAGGGGGCGATCGGATATCATTCTTAGTAGAGCTATCTTGAGTCGTGAGAAGTTTGACACACTGAAAGTTTGTTGATCAAGCTTATTCGGTATAATCGAAATCATATCGACACGATGGGTGACCTTTAAGTAGTCAGAGAAATCAAGAAGCTCAAGAACAAAAACTACAACACATGGGCAACATATATGGAGTCTTACCTACAAGGCCAAGACCTTTGGGAGACTATCGGTGGTAGTGAAGTTACACAACCAACGACAGAAGATGCCTTGCAAAAGTGGAAGATTAAAGCAGGCAAAACGATGTTTGCTTTAAAAACCACAATTGAAAAAGAAATGTTAGAGCACATTCGAGATGCCAAAATACCAAAGGAAGCATGAGATACTTTTGTTACACTATTCTAAAAAAAGAATGATACAAGACTGCAACTTCTCGAGAACGATTTGCTATCAATGGTGCAACGTGACATGACGATTACCCAATATTTTCACAAGCTAAAAGAAATATGCCTCAAAATTTTAGAGCTAGATCCAACAGCTCCTATTGGAGAAACCAGGATATAAAGAATAATTATCCATGGTTTGAGACCTGAATACCACGGGTTCGTTGTCGCTGTATAGAGGTGGCCGATACAACCATCACTTATTGAGTTTGAAAATTTGCTTGCAAGTCAGGAAGCTATGACTAAGCAAATTGGAGGAGTCTCGCTGAAGGGTGAGGAGGAAGCACTCTTTACCGGCAAAAGCAAAGACACTTTCAAGCGGTACGTTGGCAGTGCATCTAAAAAGAATAATGACAAGGGAGGCTCTCGTCTAGGGGGAGCTTCAAAGAATCGCGGTAATAGTAGAAAGTTCGATGGAAAGTGTTACAACTGTGGGAAGATGG
The DNA here is from genome assembly GCA_023653625.1 of Triadica sebifera. NCBI lineage: Eukaryota > Viridiplantae > Streptophyta > Magnoliopsida > Malpighiales > Euphorbiaceae > Triadica > Triadica sebifera. The sequence goes on from CM042908.1 coordinate 2,604,084, forward strand.
GTCACATGGCGAAAGATTGTTGGACCAAGAAAAAATCTATTGAAAATAACACGGCTACTTCCAGTTCAAAAGAGAATAGCGAAGATGGTTGGGATGCCGAAGCATTATTCGTTATGGAGGAAGAAGAATTAGCTCTCACAGTAACAACATCAGAACATATTGACTACAAAAATGACTGGATCGTAGATTTCGTTTGCTCAAATCATATGACGGGTGACAAACAAAAGTTACTAAACTTGTCTGAGTATAAAGAAGGTCGTGTGGTAGTGACAGCTGATAACTCAAAGTTACTGATAACTCACATTGGTAAAATGATAGTTACACCTCGATATAATTCTAACCAGGTGCCACTTCAAGATGTTTACCACGTCCCGGGAATGAAGAAAAATTTGTTGTATGTGGCTCAATTGACATCATCAGACCATTATATCTTGTTCAGTCCTTAAGATGTGAAGGTGTATCATGACCTAAAAATCTCAGAAACACCAACAATGGAGGGGCGACGATTGTTTTTAACAGAATCTGCATATATAGATAGGATGAGGAAAAATGAGACATCAGATCTATGGCACATAAGGTTAGGTCATGTTAGCTATTCCAAGCTAAGTGTGATGATGAAGAAGTCGATGCTTAAAGGGCTTCCTTAACTTGACGTGCGAACAGACTCAGTTTGTGCGGGATGTCAATATGGTAAAGCACACCAACTTCCATATGAGGAATCGAAGTTTAGAGAAAAAGAATCATTAGAGTTAGTTCACACTGATGTATTCGGACCAATTAAGCAACCGTCAATTGGTGGTATGCGATACATGGTGACATTCATTGATGAATTCTCAAGGCATGTGTGAGTTTTCTTTATGAAAGAAAAATCTGACACATTCTCAAAATTTAAAGAGTTCAGAGAGTCAGTTGAAGGAGAAGTAAGAAAGAAGATATGTTGCTTACGCACAGACAATAGGGGAGAATATAGCTCAAGTGAGTTCTCACAATACCTAAGACAATGTGGAATACCTCATCAATACACTTGTTCCAACACATTGCAACAAAGTGGTGTAGCTGAGAGAAAGAACCGACATCTTGTAGAAGTCTATCGAAGTATGCTACATGCAAAGAATGTACCAGAAAGGTTTTGGGCTGAAGCAATGAGGACTGCAACCTTTGTGATCAATAGACTTCCTCAACCAAGGTTAGAATTTGTTTCTCCTTTTGATAAACTATGGAACATGAAACCTACAGTTAGCTACTTTCGAGTATTTGGCTGTGTATGTTATGTATTTGTTCCTAATCATCTACAAAGCAAGTGTGACAATAAAGTTGTTAGATGTATCTTTATGGGATACGACAGCCAAAGAAAAGGGTGGAAATGTTGCGATCCAACGAGTGGAAGATGTTACACTTCACGAGACGTGATGTTCGATGAAACATTTTCTTGGTGGTCTTCAGATAAGGAGGTGTTGCTAGACTCTAGAAAATTTGGAGACAAACTACAAAAAAAGATGGAGGAGCATATTGTTCAACTTCAACCAAGTTCAAATGAATCAGGAGATCAAAACAACAATGATGTCGAACAAAGAGTGACTCGGAGTCCTTGGGAAAATGGCGTGTATCAACAACCAAATGATGAAGGTGAGCCTAGTGAAATTGAAGAATCAACTCTGCAATCTCAACTCTGAAGGTTAACAAGAACACGAAGGCCAAATCCCAAATACACCAATGCAGCCATAGTCGCAGAAGACAACATAATAGAACCAGAGACATTTGAAGAAGCATCGCAGAGTTCTGAGTGGATGATAGCTATGAAAGAAGACATGGATGCACTTGAGCAAAATCAAATTTGGGATCTAGTGTCAAAGCCAAGAGATGTGAAACCCATATCCTGTAAGTGGGTTTACAAGATAAAACGTCGTCCAGATAGATCAATCGAGAGGTACAAGGCATGATTGTAGCTCATGGTTTCTCTCAACAGTATGAACTAGATTATGATAAAACATTTAGTCCAGTGGTGAAACTTACAACAGTACGAGTTTTACTTGCACTTACAGCCAACAAAGACTGAAATTTATGGCAGATGGATGTGAAGAATGCTTTTCTTCATGGAGAGTTGGATCGGAAAATCTACATGATCCAACCAATGGGTTTTTAGAGCCAATATCATCCTAAATATGTGTGTAAGCTTCAAAAAGCACTCTATGGATTGAAATAAGCACCAAGAGCATGGTATGGTAAAATTGCTGAATTTCTAACACAAAATGGTTATTCAGTAACACCTACAGATTCTAGCTTATTTGTCAAAGCTAGCTATTGTACTAATGTATGTGGATGACTTAATCATAATCGGTGATGATGAGCCAGAAATTTTTCAGACGAAAGAAAATTTATCAGTTCGTTTCCAGATGAAAGAACTTGGATAACTCAAGCACTTCCTTGGTTTAGAGGTTGATCACACACAAAAAGAAATATTTATTTGTCAACAAAAATATTCTAAAGATTTGTTGAAGAGGTTCGGAATGCTCGAATGCAAACCAATTTCGACACCGATGGAACCAAATGCTAAAATGTGTGCACATGAAGGAGAAAATTTGGAAGATGCGATGATGTATCAACAATTGGTAGGCAGTCTGATTTACTTAACCTTGAATCATCCTGACATTTCTTATGCAGTTGGTGTGATGAGTCGTTACATGCAAAATCCAAAGAAGTCTCATTTAGAAGCAGTTCGACGAATACTGAAATATGTAAAGAGTACAATTGACTATGGTCTTTTGTATAAGAAGGGTGAAGACTGCAAGTTAATTGGTTATTGTGATGCTGACTATGCAGGAGATCATGAGACAAGGAGATTAATAACTGGGTACGTGTTTAAACTTGGTTCTGGAACAATTTCTTGGTGTAGCAAGAGACAACCAACGGTATCATTATCAACCACTGAAGCTGAGTATCGAGCAGCAGCAATGACAGCTCAAGAGAGTACATGGTTGATACAAGTAATGAATAATCTACATCAACAAGTAGATTATACAGTTTCATTGTATTGTGACAATCAATCAGCAAATCGTTTGGCAGAGAATCCAGTTTTTCATGCAAGAACTAAGCATGTTGAAGTGCATTATCATTTTATAAGAGAAAAAGTTATGCAAGAAGAATTTGAGATGAGATAGATCAAAACGGATGATCAAGTTGCGGACTTGCTCACAAAAGGTTTAGGTACAGGCAAGCTCAAAATATTTCATCGACAGCTCGACATACTACAGAGAATGAGAGTTGACATTGAGGGGAAGTGTTAAGAATCAATGTCAAATAATTTGTTCAAATATTAGGTATACCCACCACTATTGTGTTGAAAAATTAAGCAAATATTAGGTACATCCATCTCCACCTAATTTGTTGAAAAATTAAGTCCATATTAGGTACACCTACCATACCAAATTTTCTATCAAATGTAAGGTGAAGATTTGAACAAATGTATGGTGTGGATTTAACTTTGAGCCTATAAATAGGCACACTTCAAAGATTTAAATAATCTTAGAGTGAAGAAGAAAAATAAGACTACAAGTCTTGAATGTTTGTGAGAGTTGAAAGTTTTTTTTATAATATTTCTAGCTTAGTGAAATTTTTGTTGTGTCTCCAATTTTTGAGTGAATTTCTTTTTTGAGATATTTAATTTAGAGTTGTTCATTCTAAATTTTTTTCTCAACATAACTCTTTGTTGTCTCTACTCTCCAAACTGCAACTATACGTTTCTCTTAATACTGAAAATTCACGCAAGGTTTAAATATTGATCAATGTACTAATATGTGAACATTAATCAGCATAATCTCCCATTTGCACAGTTAATTCTTTACTTCAAAAAGATCACAAACCTGTCCTAATGTGAGCAATTTGCCTCTTATTAATAATCTTTTCAGATCATCATGTTCTTCACATCTAACAATATCATCACAAAAGTAAGGAAAAAAGAAAAATGAAGAAGCAAATGTGGTCATGCATCCTTGTGATATGCTATTTGTTTCTTGTAATTAGCCATGGAGAATCACAGAGCTGCAAGCCTAGTGGCAAAATACGAGGCAAAAAACCTCCACCAGGTCAATGCAACCAAGAACATGACTCCGATTGCTGTGTAGACGGCAAAATTTACACAACCTATAAGTGTTCCCCGTCGGTGACCTCCCACACCAAAGCAACTCTAACAATAAACAGTTTCGCAGCAGGAGGTGATGGTGGTGGTCCATCGGAATGTGATAACCAATACCATTCGGATGACGAGCCAGTAGTAGCACTTTCCACTGGGTGGTTCAATGACAGGAGCAGATGTCTGAAGTATATTAATATCCATGGAAATAGGAAGAGTGTGAAAGCAAAAGTAGTGGATGAATGTGATTCAACAATGGGGTGTGATGATGAACATGATTATCAGCCACCTTGTCCGAACAACATCGTTGATGCCTCTAAAACTGTGTGGAATGCTTTAGGAATTTCTGATCCTGATAATGTCGGAGAATTGGATATTTATTGGTCTGATGTTTGACATCTTTACATTTATGTGCAATTTTCTTATGCATTTAATTATCACTAGAGCAATGCTAGCAAATCTCCTAAAAAATCATTGTCTGAAAATTTGATTGAATCGGACAATTTCTTTTCCGGAGACTATTGCTAGCATTTCTCTGTTCTGACTGAATATGTGGCCTGCATATTCTGAATCATGTAAGAAGTATTATTGTGTCTTAATTGTTTGAACTTTTGTGGGCATATTTGGTCTAAATGAATTACCAAATTTTATAAATTCATTTAAAATTTTTATAAATCAAATCTATCAAATCGATTATAACTAATCAAACTTAATATATTTTTTCCTGGAGATAATGAGTGATAATAGACAAGCAATGAAAATTACAACAACCCGTTTAAGCAAATTAAAGTATAATATAAAAAGCCAGTGCCCCAGCGGCATTAAGGAGTTTAGCCCCTCTCTCTTCCTAAAGTCTCAGTTTTGAAATCTGCTTAATCTCACTACAGCCCAGGTTGCTTTTTTTTTTCCTTTTTTTTTCCCCTAAGTTAATTGCTTTGTAAATTTGCTTAAATTAGCTAAATTAATTTTCTTATCAGTACTCCATGTTTGGCTCTATACTAACAATTGGTGTAACGCTTGGTGCTGTTACAATCACAGATTCCATTGGTCGAAAAAGGGTATGTTTTATTTCCAATTTCAAGCCACAAATTTTATATTCTCCAATTTATTATGGTGTGTTTATTAAGCAGGCAATGAGATTGTCAGCTGCATTTTGCATTGCAAGATGACCAGCTGTTTTTTTTTCCCTTCTTGCAATTTCTTTGTAAACATTTTGCATCTTTCATCATCTTTTGACCCTCAAGTTACCTAATTACAACTTTGTATCTTGGTACTGGAATTGATTCAGAGTTATTTGTCACTTGATGTGGGGAGGTTTTTAACTGGCAATGGCATTGGAGTTTTCTTGTTTGTGGCAATTACGCGATAACCATAAGTTAGTTTTTTTTCTTTTTTTTTTTCAGAATACTCTTATATTATAATTTTAATGACAATAACTTAAAAAACAGGTTCCAGTATTCATAGCAGAAATATCCTCAAAGAATCTTCGTGGAGGGCTTACCACATTGAATCAAGTAGGAAACCATAAAGCTGTTATAATGCACAAAAATTTCCACATTCATTGAAGTAAAATCAATAACTTTTTTCTATCCTTCTGGGGTGTTCATGTCTGTTTTGCAACTCACGATTGTTATTGGGGGATCTGCTTCTTTTGTGATCGGAAGTGTGTCATTTCATGGAGAGCACTAGCTCTAACAGAGAGAATGATTCTGTACAATTTTTTTGCTTCAATGTTGATTTTTAGTTGAATTGATTTGTCACAGGGAAGTATAAGTTGCCAAAAACTGATTGCTGGTTTTAATTTAAAGATATTATTCCATGCATTTTGCTGCTTGATGGTCTGTTCATTGTTCTGGAGTCTCCCAGATGGAAGGTAAGCATACATATAGGCATAAGCTTTGAGAATTCCTGTTTTGCAATATAACTGGGAGATGCGATTAAACATTTCCTTATTCAGTTAAAAGTTGGCCGAGAAAAGGAATTCTTAGCTGCATTGCAGAAATTTCGCGGCAAAGATGCTGATGTTACTCATGAAGCCACCGAAATCCAAGTATTTGTCTTGAACTACCTTTAAAAATCAAATCAAATACAACTAGTACCTTTGGCAGTTGATATTTTCTGTTTGTTTGACAGATTAATATTTAAACCCTTAGCACCATTCTTAAAACTAGATTTCTTGATTTACTTCAAAGGCAATATATTCGTTTCGTGTTTGTAAGTAGATTGGTTAGCCTTTTGAGAAATTTGATGATAAAATTATAGATTTATATCAGTTGTGGAGCTTTCCTGTTTTCTGATATCTTGCAAACTTGGCCTGGATTTTCAGGTCGGAGTAGCACTAATGGTGTTCCAGCAATCTGTGGGAATTAATTGCATTAAGTTTTATGTTTGTGAAACTTTTGTATCAGCTCGTAAACCAATTGCTCTGTTTTTAGTTTTCATCTTTCAGTTCTTCATCTCACTAGTTGATTCTTGGTCCAATAACAAAACCTGCAGGACTTTCTTCCAGTACAATTGGAACCGTAGCTTATGCTTGTGTTCAGGTTCTTCGCATTGGCAACTATCAAAAAACAGTTCACAAGTTAACTTTTCTTTTTTTCCTATTGAAAGCTGATGCATCTAAAACTGATTCAGGTACTAATAACCATATTGGGAGCACTATTATTGGACATAATCTGGAAGAAAACCTCTGATAAAGGTATATCTATACTTAACAACGTCTTATTCTGCAAACAGTATAATATATACAGAGAAGTTCTTGAATAATTACTTATTTTGCATATGTGAGTGAAGGTTTCTGCAGCTGGGACATTTCTAGGTAGCTTCCTGACAGGAGTTTCTTTCTTCCTCAAGGGAAGTCACCTGAATTATTAATTTCTTTATATTGCATAATTTTTCGGCGTTGTATCTTCAATCAAGGTATTAATTTGGGCCTATGATGTTTTTATATGCCAGGCACACAATTTGTTGCTTGGAATGGTACCCATAATGGCTGTTTCAGGAGTACTGGTAAATTCATCTTCAAAATAATGCTACTATGATTTCATTAAATCACTCTCTGCAGCCCAGCATAAGGATTCAGTTTGAGATCTTTTCTATTGTTCATGAAATCAGATATACATATCAGGATTCTTGATATCTATTTTAGCATAGCAAGATATTATACTTATCATCTGTCCATTAATTCCTGTAGGTACAAGAATCAAGATTCAAAATGTTTGTCATCTAAAAGCTTATTTTCATTGTGTGGCAGATCTTCCCTATAAATATAAAGGGGTTGCTGGGAGCTTGGTGACACTGGTGAATTGGATAGGTGCATGGCTAGTCTGCTAAACTTTCAACTTTTTAATGAGCTGGAGTTCCTCAGGTATATCCAACTTTCTTAACTACTTCCCCAGAGAGAGTAAAATTTTCAGCTTCCATTGTTGACATATATGTCCAATTCACTCATTGGCAATTTTTGACTGTTTCAGGTACATTCTTTCTTTATTCAGTATTTTCATTGATGAGTATGCTATTTTGTGGCAAAGTTTGTGCCAGAAACCAGAGGAAAAACCCTGGAAGAAATTCAGGAATATATGTATTCGTAAAGATGGAAAACAGTGTAATTGGTTGAACTTTACTCGAATTGCAGTAAAATTATGAAACTTTTTTTTATCCCAAAAAAAATCATTGAACTATGCTTTTATTTCACTAAAATTAATTCAGGCTAGTTTTCAGATATTGGTAATCGAAAATATGATATGACTGCTGACGTGTCACCGAATTTTGCCACATCATCATCCACATAGATGACACATTAGTAACTTCTAAAAATTGTGTCACATCAGCCACCGCGTAGCAAATCCAGCTGGAGAAAGATGACACGTTACGGTTAATTTTCACAATCGTTTACTGAACTTTTTTTCATTTACTGTAAATTCACAACTTTTTTTGTTTGAAAAAATAACAAAATTTGGATTTCCTTTCACTTAAATAACTTTTAGCAATAGTGATAAAATAAGTACCTGAAAATCTAACTTGACACTTGATTCTTTGCATGAACTTCACAGCCATTAACTCTGACAACTTTTTTCTTCTTCTCTTGGACAACTGACTTGGGAGACTGTGATAATTTATCTTTTAAAAAAACTTGAGTCGGAAGCAGACCTAGTAAACACTTTGTCAACATTTGTAAAAGAAAAATCAATCGCAAATCTAGAACTATCAGAGAAAACCTAATTTATTAGAGTCATGGAGAATTATGATTTTTAAGATAAGAGATTGCGAATTCAAAATATTCGGTACAAATCCAGCGCTACATCTACTGCCAAGTTATATTTTCGATTGCCTATTTATCAAATTTTACCGGAAGTTGAAGAAAATTAATTTTTTTTTTAATTTTTTCGGGACAACAAAAAAGTTTAGTTATTTTGTGGCAAATAAAATATAATTCAGTGATCATTAATGAAATTAACCATTTTTCTTCAATTACATTTGACACGTTGAGCTGATATAACACAAATTTTCAAAGTTACTTATGTGTCATCTACGTGGACAATAACATGGCATGATGTGGTGACATATCAGCTGGTACACCAGATTTCTAATTTTTATAAGAGAGAGTATTTGTTCTCTTCTTAATTATTAGAGAAAATGTGTAATCTTCTATTTCTTTTATAGTGAATTATTTTATCTTTATCTGTGATTTTTACCTCGATTTGTTTAAAGTTTTCCACATAAAATATGTGTTCCATTATATCTTTAATTTTTTTTTTCAAATTATTAGTTGTGACTCTGTTGTATTCAGTCATTATTTTCTCAACAAGTAGTATCAGAGTTTGACTTTGATATTAATATATATTTATTGTATATTTTGTGGTTGTGACTAATAAGTGGATTCCCACATTAGAAAATAAGTTAAATTATTATTTACTATTAAAGTTATTATTGAAGTAATGACAACAAAATTTGAGATCGAGAAATTCTATGAGAGTAATTTCTCATTATGAAAATTAAAGATGAATGCTATCATGAGAAAAAATAATAGTCTGACGGCTATCAGTGAAAGACAAGTGGAATCCAAAGATGATATTAAGTGGAATAAGATGGATAAAAATATTATTGTAAATCTTTATCTTACATTAGCAGATGGAGTAAAGGAGAAAAAAACCACAAAAGAGATTTGAGATCATCTCACAAAGCTATACAATACTAAGTCATTTCACAATAAAATATTCCTTAAAAGGAAATTGTGCGTTCTACTGATGTTAGAATCTGCTTCATTGATAGAACACATCAATATTTTGAATATTCTATTTTCTCAACTCACATAATTGACTTATAAAAAAGTCTACTTGATTCGTATTATCAACTCATTATCAATCTAACAAACAATGTCCTCATTGATTATTTGAACTTTGATGATATTGCAGCTGCTATTATTGAAAGAGAAAATCGGTGCAAGAACAAAGAGGATAGATTGGCAAGTTTGCAACAAGCAGAAGCCCTAACGGTGATGAGAGGGAGATCAATAAAATGTGGCTCAAGTGGGAGCCAAGATCAAGGTAGATTAAAGTTGAGAAGCAAGAAAAATCTGAAATACTACCATTGTGGCAAAAAAGTCTTTTAAAGAAGGATTGTTATAGTTTAAACAAGAAAAACTCTAATCCCCAAAGAAATATTGTAAGCACATCTAATGAGGGTGATGCTTTGTGTTGTGAAGTGGCGACAACTAGCGAAGACAGAAAGACATTCTAATGTGTAGTTCATTGAATGGAAAACGACATTTCACATGACCTCTCGAAGAAAATGGTTCCATCAATATGAACCTATCTCTGAGGGATCTGTATATACTTGCAATGATTATGCCTTAAAGATTGTCGGTATTGGAACTATCATGTTGAAGTTATGTGATGGCACAATACACATTATTCAACAAGTGCGACATGTGAAAGACTAGAAAAAAAGAACTTATTGTTGTTAGGTCAACTAGATGACCTTGATTATAGAATTGAAATTGAAAAAGGAATCATGAAGGTGATTCAAAGAGTGTTTGTATTAATGAAGGGAGAAAAAGACACTGCTAATTCGTACATATTGAAGGGAGATATTTTGCTAAAATGAGAAGCATTAGATGTTTCAAGTAGTTTAAGTGAAAAATCTGCAATAGTGTGACATAAAAAACTTAAGCATATGTCTGAGTAAGGAATAAAAAATTTTGCTAAGTCAAATTTAGTTCCAAGTTTCACTAAAGTGTTCTTACCTTTTTATGAGAATTGTATAATAAGTAAGCAACACATATTAAAATTTATAAACAACACATATTGAAGTTTATAAGCATCAAATTCTAGAAGTAAAAAAATTAGAATTATTTCACTCTGATGTATGGCGAGCACTAGTTACGTTTCTGGTATGAGTAAAATATTTTATATCCTTCATAAATGATTATTCCAGAAGATGTTAGGTGTATCCTATCAAGAAGAAGACAAATGTGTTTTCAGTCATCAAATTATTCAAAATATGGGTAGAGCTTGATTTTGGAAATAATATCAAATATCTAAGGACAAATAATAGAAGAAAATTCACCAGTTATGAGTTTGTTGAATTTTGCAATCAGGAAAACATCAAAAGAGAGTTCACTACATCATACTCTCCTCAACAAAATGGAGTGATAAAGTGGATGAACAAAACCTTATTAGATAGAACAAAAGTAATATTAGGAGTTGCAGACTTGAAAAAATTCTTTTGAGCAGACATAGTAAATATTGCTTCTTATGTGATAAATCAGGCTTTATCAACAACAATAAAGATACCAATGGAGATGTGGACTGAAAAAAATGCATATTCAAACATTTATATATTTGGAAGTCCTGTATACGTGATGTACAACACCCAAAAAACTACAAAGCGGGATCCAAAATCTAAAAAATGTCTATTCTTGGGGTATGCTGATGGAGTAAAAGGGTATCGCCTATAGGATCCTACTACCCATAAAATTGTAGTCAGCAGAGATGTTATCTTTTTAGAAGATAAACTACAAAAAGAAAAATGGATGATAGCACAGTTAAAGAAAATATAGAGATTAAGTTGAGTAAAATAGTTCTTCTGAAGCAGCACCAGAGAACGAGGAACAAGAACTAGTTGTTTCTGAAATACCAAAATTTCGACGGTCAGATCACTCCAGAAAACAATCAAGTTGGCACTCCAAGTATGTTATGGAGAGTAATGTTCCATACTATCTTCTAACAGAGGATGAAGAGCCATCAACTTTCCAAGAAGTACTGAATAATTCAGATGCATCTCAGTGGATGACAACAATATAGGAGAAAATGGAAGCTCTTCATTAGAATTAAAATTGAAAACTTGTTCCATTACGTAAGGAAGAAAACTCATTTGGGTACCTAAACACCAAGGACCCAAGCTCATTTGGGTACCTAAACATCATACTTAAATTGTGATTCTATAGGTATGCCTCAAGTACACAATAAACAAAAATGTTTGACTAGTAGACAGTGGATGCTCAAGGCATATGACAGGAGACAAAAAACTTTTCAATGAAATCGAAAGTATTGATGGAGGTAAAGTTACATTTGGAAACAATGCTAAGGGTAAGGTAATTGGTATTGGTTCTATTGGTATTAATGATACTACTTTTATTAAATATGTCTTACTTATTGATGGTTTGAAACATAACTTGTTGAGTGTAAGTTAATTGTGTGACAAAGGAAATAAAGTAACCTTTACTTCCAACGAATGTCTTGTAATCTCTATTGGTGATCAAAAGATATTTAAAGAAAATAGATATGTCAATACCTACATAATAGACTTACTCAAAATATTTGGGCAATAGTATATATCAGTAATGAAAAATTTAATATTCAATATGATTTGTACAATACCAGATATTGCACAAGCAATGTGAGTTATTAGTTGATACATGGTAAATCCTGGTAAAGAGCATTTGAATTGAGTAAAAATGGTCATGAGATAATTAAGGGGACCATAAATATTATATTATGTTATGAAGGATCAGACTTTATTATCAGATGATATATTGGTTTAGATTATGCAGATGATCTTGACAAAACAAATTCACTATCGGATATGTGTTTTTACTTGCTAGTAAAGTTGTAAACTGAATTTCAAAGGTGCAATCAGTTGTGGTTACGTCAATGAAAGAAGCAGAATATGTAATAACTATACAAGCTAGTAAAGAAATGATTTAGTTGAAAATGACATTGGAGGAACTTGGACACAAATAATAGAAAATTTCTCTATTTTATGACCATCAGAGAATTTTGTATCTTGCAAAGAATTCAACTTTTCATTCAAGGAAAAAATACATTCAAGTGCAGTACCATTTCATTTGTAAGAAAGTGGAGGAAGAAACATTGAATATACAGAAAACTCATACAGAAGAGAACTTCATATCTCATAACTAAAGTAGATAGTGTTGACAAGTTTAATTGATGTTGTTCTCTAGCGATCTAGCAAAAATATAAGTGGAATGACAATAAAGAAAAAATTGTGTGAAAATATGATTGAAGCAATTAAATCTTCAATTGAGAGATTTATTATAAATTAATAATTTCAACCACCGAAATTGGTGGCCGAAATTTTTGAAAATTGATTTTTTTTTTTTGTTGAAAAATTTGCAGCCATGTTCCTTTAAAAAGGCATAAACAAGCCTCATTTCAATACAACAAGATTTAAGCAAGTGAGAACAAGTATGAGAGGAAAAAAATAGAGATAAAATAATATTTGTTATTTGTTATTCTCCTAATTCTTATGAAAGAGTGTATTTGTTCTCTTTTTAATTATTAGAGAGAATATGTAACATCTTATTTTTTCATAGAGGATTCTTCTATTATTATCCGTGGTTTTTATCCTAATTTATTTGAAAGTTTTTCACGTAAAATCTGTATGTTTCATTTTATCTTTCTGGTCAAGCTTTCAAAAGTTCCATGCGCATCAGCTTAATATTGCAGCTCAAGAAGCATGAGAGAAATGGCGATTCAGCCATTGGAGTTGGGACTCCCTGCTTTACATCGGCAATTCAGCAACACCATTCTTATCTTCACATGGTTGTTATCTTCTTATTTATTCAATTATTTATTTTTCGGCGAAAATCTTTGGTCCCTAATAATATTTTTGCTGTTGAATTTCCGATTTTATGTTATATTGAAATGCTAAATATTAATTATAGTCCACAGTGAGTTTAAAATCGAACTCAATAAAGAGAAAAAAATCAATTCTTAAGTCAACTAAAATAACGTTTTTAATCAATTTATCAAATTTAAACCCAATATATGACAAAAATTGTTTTTGAATATAATAGAAAGTTAGAAACTCAATAAAAAAATATTATTCTTCAAGGACCCAAAGGTGAAAGATATATTTTGCCTTTTCGATCTTAGTTAGTGAAATATTAGCCAAATTATGAATTCATCGCTTTGTTACATTAAAATTGTGAGTTAAAAACTCCATAAGATGGAATATATGTATATATATATATATATCTATAACTATTTATATTTTTATAAATACGAAGTTAATTATAAAAATTGACTCAATCTATAAATGAAAGTATCCAGAAAATCTAATTAAACAAGTAAAATTCTGTTTGCCATTTGATTAATTAGATTTAGATCCACCCAGAAAAAAGAAAAAGAAAATAGCAGCAAAACTACAGAACAATGGTTGTAACATACAAACAATCAACATAGTACGCAAGTTATGAATAACTCTGTGTTGTCTCTACTCTCCAAACTGCAACTATACGTTTCTCTTAATACTGAAAATTCACACAAGGTTTTTATTCAGAATTTCCAATGGATTGAAGAGGCCTCTTAGCTATAGTATGACCCCATCATGATTTTATAAATTTTTACTCCCATGAGGTTATTACAGCAAACCTTGTAATTTTGTTTGGCTGCACTGCAATTGTCAACCTGAAAAGAAATACCTAAAAAACCGCAGGATGGAGAATACTTAGCTTACATAACGGAATGGGCTACAAATTTAGGTCAGCCTACTATATATCTATGCATGTCAATGTCCATTTCTTCTCCCCTAAAGGCATTGTTTGTGAGGTTTTGGACAGTGCCATATCATTTTACCAATCTACAAAAGAAAGTAACACAATAAAAGCAAACTCATTTAAGCAAATACCGGCTATCCATAAAGAATTGACTTAGGGATTCTACACTAAGAATATATTCCAAAACTACATGTAACAAGTCTTTATGAAACTGTCCATTTTGAAGCATGCATAAACTGTCCATTTTGGCTTCTGTAGCATGCATAAACTGTCCATTTTGAAATATGCAGGCAACTTCTGGCCTAAGCGTCAAAGACCTACAAAACTTTGAAAATCAACTGGAGATGAGTCTGAAATGTGTTCGGATGAAAAAGGTATGAAAATTTTGATTTTGACTCTCTTCAATCAACTTAATTGCAGGGACATCTTAGTTATGAAGAAAACCTAAAACTGCATAAGAAAGTGGATCTCATCTGTCAAAAAAATGCAGAATTACGTAAGAAGGTTTTCCTCTAGGCACAATATGTACGTACATAATTTCCGAAAAATCCAAATGTGATAATCACTGCAAACCTTGTCAAAATCCTTCCAGTTCAGGATGTCTATTAATTTTTGATTATATTTATAATCGATTTTGGATTAGACATGATAAATACATTGTCCTCAGGATAAAATTAACAAAAAAGATCATTATTTTAATCAGTTTAAAGATTCATTCAGATATTAGCATCAAAATGCAATAGTAAACACCTATAGAAAAATTGAATAAAGTAAGATTCCAGCATTTTGCATTGCACATACCTTTCTACCAATCAACATTGGTGTATCCTCTGCTCCATAGTCATTGTCCAGATAATCTTGAAACTGAAAATATATATGGTTCACAAATTGATCAAAAGTTCTCAAAGATAAGGTGGAAAACTGAATATCTACTGTTAAAATACAATTGTCTAAAGGCTTAAAGATAACAATCTCCATTATTACAAGAAATAAGCACATACTTCTTCTCCTTGGTGTCATTTTTCTTCAACTTAACTCTAGCTACAATTTACAAAAATGCTTGGAAAAATAAGCATGTCACACTCAGCCATCACGTAATACCAGGAGCTTGTATAAAGAAAGAAAAAAAAAAAACAAAAACTCATTAACATGCAGATTCACTAACATATGTAATCCATCATCCTCAACTTTGATGTGTTTTTCTTTTCCCATTTGGCAAAATGACTAATTTGATTACAAATGCATAACCCATGGAAACCCATAAAACCCAAATAATCACAACAAATAACACATCAAACCCATAAAACCATAATAATCAGAGCAAATAACAAAAATAAATTAGAAGAATCACAACAAATAACACATAAAAATCAAATAATCACACCAAATAACACATAGAAGATGAATCTAACACATAAACTCAGGAAATTTGAAGCATGGGACTGTAGAGAAAAAGAAAAAAATTAAAAAAAAAATACCAACAGCAGCTCCTATCCCGTAACCACCATTAGTGAGGTTGTCTTTGGGGAAGTTTCTCTGATCTAGATTTTGAAATGCAATGCAGAGGAGGAGCAGGTGATGGGAGGAGAAATGGCTAGCGGTGGACTGTGAGGAGGCGCGACTAGTCGATTTTGGGAGCTCGGATTAGAGGATCGAAGATGAAGGAGAAGAAGATTAGGAGCGATGTTGTTGCATCTTGAGATGGTGCGACTGATCGGTTGATAAGAGGAATGGCCGGCGGGTGGGAGATGGGTGGAGGTTGTGGTGGGCGTGGGTCATCTGAGAGAAGGAGAAAGTGGGAGGGAGAAGAAGAAGTAAAATGAGAGAGAGAGTAAAAGAAAAAGAATAGATAATTAATTCAGTTATAAAATTCCAATTTTTTATTTGATAAATTGATTAATTAGGGTTTAATTGATTACTTTTATTCAATTGACATAAATTAAAGTTAATTCATTAAATTAAAGTTCAATTTATTAATAAACTTAAATTTATTAAATTGACTTAAATTAATATTCAATTGAGCAAATTGTTTAAAATTAATTTCAATTAATATTCTAATCTATATAAAATAAATATAAGTAAATATTTCATACACTGATAAGGAATAAAATAATGTCATGTCATCTTAATTTATTAATTGAACTTAAATTGATTGAAATTTTATAGTTCAATGGTTCAATTTATTAATTGAACTTAAATGAATTAAACTTAGTAAAAAATGAACTTCAATTGATTCATTTTATTTAATTGAACTTAAATTAAACTTTAGTTGATTTAATTGTCTTAAATTAGAGTTAAATTGATTAAATTAGAGTTTAATTGATTATACTAGATTTAATTTATTAATTGAACTTAAATTGATTAAGTTGAACATAATTGACTAAAATTAAGATTCAATTGAATAATTAAATATAAATTGATTAAATTAATATTAAATTGGAGTTCAATTGATTAATTCAATTAAATTAACTTAAATTCAGGTTCAATTGATTAATTTAATTAAACTAGTTTCAATTGGACTTCAATTGATTAAATTGGGAATAAATTAGGAATAAATTGAATAAATTAGGAATCATTTGAATAAATTGAGATATAATTGATAAAATTATGATTCAATTTATTAAATTCATTAATAATTGAATATTAAATTTATTTATTCAACTTTAATTAATCAATTTCAATTCAAAAATTATTTGACATTCAATTTCAATTTTCAATCAATTTTAAAAAAAATTATTTCTACTATCAAAAAAATAATAAAAATTCAAAACATTTACCAACGGACATTTCCGTTGGTAACTAGTAACAGAAAATGTCCGTTGGTAATTTTCTGTTGGTATTTAGCTATGGTCATGTGTCCTTATAATTACCAACAGAACAATTCCGTAGGTAATTACCAATAAAATAATTTTGTTAGTAATTAACAAAATAATAATGGAATACCAATGAATTTAAATCCGTTGGTATTTTTCATTGGCGATCAGTTACCAACGGACATTAATCCGTTGATAAAACATTGTTGGTAATCCATCGATAATCCGTTAATATTATTTTATAATTATTTCCACACATTTTTCATTGTTAATCCGTTGGCAATCCGTTAGTAAATACCAGCGGATACCGTCCATTGGTAAATTCTGTTGGTAAATATAATTTTTCCTGTAGTGGGTGTACCTAATATTTGTTTAATTTTTCAATACAATAAACTTAATTTTTCAACAAATTAATAGTAGGTGTATCTAAATTATTTTGATATTGATTCTTAACAATTTTTTCTGTTGAATTTCTGATTTTATGCTATATTGAAATGCTGAATATTAATTATAGTCCACAGTGAGTTTAAAATCGAACTCAATAAAAAGAAAAAAATAAATTCTCAAGTCAACTAAAATAACGTTTTTCATCAATTTACCAAATTTAAACCCAATATATGACAAAATTTGTTTTTGAATATAATAGAAAGTTAGAAACTGAATAAAAAAATATTATTCTTCAAGGACCCAAAGGTGAAAGATGTATTTTGCCTTTTCGATTTTCGTTAGTGAAATATTAGCCAAATTATGAATTCATATGTATATATATATCTATAACTATTTATATTTTTATATATATGAAGTTAATTATAAAAATTGACTCAATCTATAAATGAAAGTATCCAGAAAATCTAATTAAACAAGTAAAATTCTGTTTGCCATTTGATTAATTAGATTTAGATCCTCCCAGAAAAAAGAAAAAGAAAATAGCAGCAAAACTACAGAACAATGGTTGTAACATACAAACAATCAACATAGTACGCAAGTTATGAATAACTCTGTGTTGTCTCTACTCTCCAAGCTGCAACTATACGTTTCTCTTAATACTGAAAATTCACACAAGGTTTAAATATTGATCAATGTACTAATACGTGAACATTAATCAGATTAATTTCCCATTTGCATAATTAATTCTTTACTACAAAAAGATCACAAACCTGTCCTAATGTGAGGAATTTGCCTCTTATAAATAATCTTTTTAGATCATCATGTTCTTCACATCTTACAATATCATCACAAAAGTAAGGAAAAATGAAGAAGCAAATGTGGTCATGCACCCTTGTGATATGCTATTTGTTTCTTGTAATTAGCCATGGAGAATCACAGAGCTGCAAGCCTAATGGCAAAATACGTTTGCAAGATGGCTAGCTGTTTTTTTTCCTTCTTCTCTAGAGTATGTGTAGGTTCTGCTATTCGATTCTTGCAATTTCTTTGTAAACATTTTGCATCTTTCA